>JAPYZS010001493.1:0-15041 GCA_030522925.1 Trissolcus japonicus | reverse complement strand
GAGAAAATTTTGGATTTCAATGTATTTTAAGTGGCAAAGTTGTTCTTTAGATCATAATAAACAACTTTGCCACTTAAAGTATATTGAAATCCAAAATTTGCTCGATACTTTTTCATTTTGAAAACATAACCTCCGAGCGCAAGTCTGGTTATTGTATCCGACGCTTCAATTGATCTAAAATGAAATTAAAAATCCAATCCTGAAATTCTTAAGATCCATGAAAGAAAAACCATATATGTGTTATAATATAAGGAAGATATTGAAAATGAGTTTTTATATGAAGAATATATATTTTTCCATGAATTTCTTTTTTCCATGCGAAATGCAATGTCACATCTCATAAAGCAAAGCATGAAATAATTTTTTTAGACTTTAAGGCGTAAGTTTTCTATGAGATGAAAAATATTACTTTGCACGCTGCTACAGAAAACTCATCATTCAAATTGTAATTATCGTACGTGCGTAATAGAAAAGACACTTGGATCTTGACCATCAGTGGCTATTACTGCTTTGCTAAACTCTGATTTGCATCTAGAAGCTTAACGGTTGACTAGAGTTAAGTCGATGGTTCTGAAGGCATTGGGAAATAAAAAGGTTCACTTTTTTCAGTTTAAATGTTCCAAAGATTGCTTTTTATTATTCTAGTATCAGAGAGAAAAATTTTCAATCATCTGTTATATATCTATAAACTCTGCTTATTCTTTATACATGAGAACAATTACTAAAAAATATAAATATCTCTTTGACCGTTGCACGATCAGCTGCATACAAACGGCTGGACGGAATTGGTTTTAAGCGTTACATAAATTTTCTTTCGCATCAAGCTTCTTATCAAGAAGAAAATATATATTTTTCTTTAGAAATATACCCTAATCAGATATAACAACCAACTGTAAATTGTAAGACATTTTTTTTGTCTATCAAATTTTCTCTGTCAAGTTGACAAATATATTAATTTTCAATATAACAACAATTTGCACTAATTCTACGTTTCTATCAATCCAAACAATTGTATTGATCATGATTAAACATAATAGAAAAGAAAGAAAGAAAATAATTCGCAAATATTTTTTGCGACACCTTTCACGCAAGGTGGTTGTTGAAAACGTCTGCAGCTCTATTAAACAAAGTCTTTATGATCAAATAATTACAATATATTCGCAGTGTACATGCTATAGAGTGCATCTATGAAACAATATTCATTTGATTAATTTTCATTTATATCAGAACATGTTAAAATAAAAATTGTCGCCAAAAACAATTTCTTAATTCGATTTACACGTAAATTTACATCTTTAGCAAAGTCCCATGTATGCTTCGTAAATGTTTCATATTCGCTTGCATACCTGTCTCCTGTATGCCAGCATGATTTTCCTATAGGACATATACGATTTCATGCATGTGCTATATTTTTTTATCGCATATAAAATGTACTCATTTAAATCACTGTTCAATCAATGGATAAAAATGTGCATGAATGTCGTATTTTGATGTTTAAATGTAAGCATACATATGTTTTTACCAGTGCGTGTTTGTTCATGAAACTATATTCAAATGCGAAAAAACCGCAGCATATTGAAGTGCATTGGAATAATAATCAATTGATTACAGGAAGCCGGACATAAGATCCCCCGCCAAAAAATCCCTGCCAACTAATCCCAATTTACAGATAGGTCTGTGAGTATTTTGTTATTTTTTCGAAGGGTATGGGGAGCTTGCCTCCATTACACTTTCATGATATCTTGCTTAGGATATCAATCCCTGGATATTATTATCCCATGATATATTGTTCTGGAATATTTTTGTTTGACACTTTCTAAATACACAATTGAAGCATATTGTTCAGTTATATTTTAAATGTAACTTCACAGTTACGATCAAAATCAAACACAACAAATTAAAATTAGTATCAAATGATTTTACCGTTTTCAGAGTTGCAATCTGAAATGAATATATGTCTTTTATCAGAAAGTTAGAGAAATTGAGTCATTGATTCTTATAGAGCTGACAAATTATTTTATGCTTTTCTTGCAGTATCCCGTTTTTATAACAACATAAATAACTCAACATAACAAAAATATAGTAAACGATTCTCTAGACGAAAGATACCTAATGACTATATATCAGCCATATAATATGTAATATACCATATAATGATAATCTAGTGCACATTGAGAGATGGATTTATAATTTTATTATTGCAAATCGTACAGCTAATACATACTCAGAATAATGTATTAGCACATGCATTGTCATTATATTGTCAATATATCGCCATTATATTGTCATTATGTTTCTTTTCGCTATGATCGTGACGATGTTTTGACTTTGATAATGTCACTCGCTACTTAAACGTCTGTAGAATGAGTTTGTATGCGCACTTTTTTCTGTGAGCCGTTTCTCGTAAGCGTCGGACTGTGGGCCGAATAACCTGGATTTTGAATACCAAGGGTTCGAGGCTTTTTCAAAGAACTCCTGAGAGGCGAAGCAGAGCTGGCTACGCTACCTGTTGTTGCTACGGAAGCCATTGAACCGTTTTTAGCAACACAAACGTATGGCTTTCCACTTGCATCTGTCATGGATATCCCACCACCTGTAACATATACAATTATTATTTTATGTATATCTTCGGACAAACATTTTAAAAGATTTCTCGAAACTTTTTTTTTACTTTTTTCAAACTGTGAATGGAACTAGAAATACATTCATCTTTTTTTCGTTTAGATCTCACACTGAAACTAAGAAAACAAAATTATAAAGTTGATATTATTTTTAAATACAAACATTACTTCATAAGTTGTTTTTTTAAGTGTTTATGATACTGCAATTTGTTATAATTCCTCACGGAAAAGTTTGTATCTATAGTAATATGTACAACTTTATGTTAGTTTAATTCTTATTGTGTCTATGTGTTTGTTGGTTTGTTCAGTTGTAACTCGAAAACGAACAAACAAAGTGTTTTCAATTCAGGCTTACTTCTTTATTCTGAAACACTAGCATTGGTTACACCAAGCGAGATGGCTAGTAATAAACAACATATTGGGAAACACACTCATAAGATAAGTGTATTCCAACTATATAACAATTTTATATATTTTGTATATAAATTTGTAACATACTTGATTTTATTATTTATATTATGCTTCGATAATATTTATCGAAGTTTTGTTTTCTGATAATCTATCGCTCAGTAAATTGTGCGAGGTCTGAGGATTAGTCAGCGTGGCTTCATGGCTTTGAAGTTGTTCAATCTTACAATCAATTCGATTCATTAATCGATTCATTTATTTTGTATTTATTAACCGTTTTTCCATTTCATTTTTGTTTGTTAATTTTGTGTCCGTTTGTTTTTTTGTTTGTTCATCATTCATCATTTTTCAACTTCGATAAGGAAATACAATTCGTGTTTTCTTATGATATTTTTCGGTGTAGATAAAATTAATAATCAACATGGATTTTTTCCCACCTTTATAGTCTAAGGGCAGGTGTACCATTTTATCGTTTCTCTGCTTCCTTTGACGACGATGGACAATTTTTGACAGAATTTAATTAACCGTTACAATAACGACGAATACAGAGTCATTATTCGTAATGATCGTACACCCTCTCGTGAGCATCCCAGACTTCACAACGCTCTAGTTGTAAGTTAAGTGGCTGTTGTGATCGTTAGAAACACATATCATGATCGAGATATAGTCCTTTATACCCATGATGAACAACTTCTGCAAATTGACGACTGTCACCGCTTTTACGATGCTCTGCAGTAACCACTTATCTTATGGAGGGGTAAAGAAGGATACTTATTCGATATTTCCTTAGTAAATCCGCGTGCCGGACAAGATCAACTTGGAACTGTCTCGGCGATGCCTTTTTTTGCATATTATATCATGGTCAGGGCTGTCAACTTCAATGTGATATTACGTTGCAGTCAGCTGTTCCATCAGTACATTTTAGATATGTATGCCAAGGTCGTAAGCGAGAGACTGCCTTTCATATCATTGCATCAAGGCAGACTACTATTCATCTCAGAAACTCTATCGCCGCAGACGCTGCGGTGAATCCTGCTAATCTTGGAAGGATGGTGATCTTACCTTTGAGTTTTGTCAATTGTTCAAGATATTTAGCAGAAAATACTCAAGATGCTTTAGCATATGTGCAAGTTAATCGACGACCGGATCGTTTCATTACATTCACATGCAATCCATCGTTGAACGAAATTCATAGCTCAGTCTTGGAGACACAGTCCTCTACAGGCTGACATGACATCATTTTTTTCAGACAAAAAATTATAAAATATATAGATTGTATAGAAAAAGGGTCGTATATTTGGTCTTGTTATGGCGTTTCTTTATTCGATCGAATGGCAAAACGTGGTTTACCACATTATCATTTATCTGTTTGGCTTCAAAACAAACTCTAGACAGCAGACACATAAAAATTATATTAGCAAAAATTTTAAATCCTGATCATGTGGAGCTCTGAACATGCATCTTCCTGCATGAAGAACAGCTTATGTACTAAAAATTATCTACGTAAATTAGTTCAGGAAAAGTCACCAATGAACATGGATATCCAACGTACAGATGCAGAGGTCCTGCAAATGGTGGTTTCACGTGTAACATCAATACGTGGTCACGATTAATGAACTATAGACAACCAATGGTTCGTACCATATTGTCAATTTTTGTCAAAAGCATTCAAGGCCCACATCAACGTTAAATGTTGCCACTCCGGTAAGGCGATATATCTGCATTTATATTAACATGGGTTCTGATCAGGCCATTTTCGAGATTCAACTCGCTCGCAGGCAACCCAGTTCACTAGATGAAGTACAAATGTATCAAGCTGGGCGATATATCAGCAGTAACGGAGCAATATGGCGACTCTTGCATTTTCCACTGCACGAACGTTTTCCACCTGTCGTTCATTTGAATATCGATCTGAAAAATAATTAGCAGATACATTTTAATGAAGAGAATTTACATCAGCAACTCGAGGACTCTCCAGCTACTACTCTCACTGTATTCTCTTATTTATGCAAAATCGACGATTTTACTAATACATTACTATATTCCGAGGTTCCAAACTATTTTACGTAGAATGCAACTTCAAGGTCGTAGAAACGTAGAAAACAATGCATCTGAATCAATTTGACAATTTTCGCTTACGACTTCTACTGACGGTTGTAAGAGGTCTAACATGTTCCGCTGCCCCTCGAACAATAGACGATGGGGAATATTTAACCTACAGAGAAGCGTGTGAAATATTAGGTCTGTTGTAAAACGACGATCATTGGAATCTTACTATGGAAGAGGCTGTAGCAGTGTGATTTTCTTTCCAATTGAGACAGTTATTTACCATCATATTGGCCTCCTGTGAGATTTTCAATCCTCTTACTCTTTGAAATCGATTCAAAGAACTAATGTCTAAAGACATAGCTCACAGTCCACCACAACGTGGTCTGGATTTGATTGATTGTGATCTCATCCATAAATCTTATCGATACAATTGTTGTTTCCCTATCAGGTAATTATCGTGAATCTGATAAGATTCCTTTTTTGTTTAACATTTAACGCACATTTATATGAATAAGAACTTTCAGGACATCACATCACGGATTATGACTTATCTGCTCCTGAATTTGCTGGTCCAGATAACAATAACGTTTGTCTGAAACTTCAGTACGACGCACGTCATTTATAGCAGAAGTTGAGATCACTTTGCCAGATCTGACGAATGATCGAAGATCATTTCATGAAGCGATGCTGCGAAATATTGTGTCCAACGTTCCAGCTATATATTTCCTGAATGCCTGCGGTGGTACTGGTGAAACTTTTATATTGAATCTGTTGTTATTTACTATAAGAAGTTACCATGATGTGGCTTTAACTTCGGCATCCTCAGGTATTACTTCATCATGACTTACAATATTTTTGCACCGATTTTTAAGGTTAACGTAATAATATGATCAATCATTGAATTTTTTAGTATCGCTTCTACATTACTTAAAGGAGGTCCTTCCGCACACCGCGCTTTCAATTTACCTTCAAACATGCATCAGCAAGATATTCCTGTTTGCAACATCAGCAAAGCAGCGATAGGGCACACATGCTGTGTTTATGTAAGCTGTTAGTGTGGGATGAATGTCCGACTTCCCACAAACACTCTGTCGAAGCTCTTGACAGAAGTTTGAGAGACATTTGTAACAACAGTCTACTAAAGGAGTCGTATCACTACCCGACAGAATTTCTGAATTCCTTAGAGTTTTCTGGCGTTTCATTTCATAAGCTAACATTGAAAATAGGAGGTTCGATCTACTCTTATTTGCTTTTCCTCCCTACTTTTACAAATTACTATTTCTGAAAAGTTCAAGTAATAATAATTCATCAAACGAAAGTTGGTAATACGAAATAATACACATATTTTAATTAACAAAAACTTAACATGATTATATATTATATTTAATAATATTTTGTTGCTTATAATTGTATGATCATTATCATGAAAAGAAGAAACTGATATATAAAAGAGGACATGTTACAGTGTTAAAATCTGCAATCAAAAGTTTCTTTCGATAATTTTCCCCAAACATTCATTATTTTTGTTCTTATCCTTTATTAAAAAATTTAATAATGGATAAGATTGAAGTTTTTGCACACATTGTTACGTGGTGGGGGTCGGCTACCACCGATGTTTTGCGTAGGGGAATATCTGGCGGGTCACGCGGGTGCGAGGGCGATTGCGTCGGGTCCAGGGTCGGCCTGCGAGCGAGCGGTTAAGACGGACGGAATGTCACGAAATCGTCGGCAATCAGCGGTGGCTCGTTATCGTCGACGTGGATTCCGGCCGCACAGTTTTGGTCGCGGTGCACGGCTATGGCACTCGCGAGGACGTGGGGCGAAACTAGGTTGGCGGAAAAGGGCCGAAAGTACGGTGGGCTTTTCCGTTAAGCGCTGTAGATTGGCCCACGCGACGTCAATTGCTGGATCGATATGATTATCGATTCAGCGGATCCGTTACAACTAATAATTCCTGAAAAATTATGGCGTGTGGTGCTAGAAGGGTATGAGGTATTTTATCGTACAAAAATCTTCAAAAAAAATTACTTCAGGATAAAAAAATCTCATGGTGTTCGGGGCTTCCCCTCCCGTGAAGTACTGTTCTAAATAAACGTTTCGGGATGACGAAATCCTTACTGGGGAAATTCTCTATAATGAAAAAAAGTGTATCTCTTATTTATAACAATAAGAACTACGTTGTGATAAATGGATTTAGAAAAAAAGACAATTATCAACAAACTGGCGGCTCTGCAAAATTACACGTTTGCACATATACGGAACCTTCTCTTGGAGAAAGGTTGTGCTTCTTTTTTTGCAGTACTTGCCAACTTATTAGAAGATATTAAACTTTTTATTCTTCAACGATTGTTCATTTAATACCATTTGTTGGGCGATGTTCTCTGTATCCAGGATTGTTGATAGTCGTTCCTTGCGAATCGGGAAATTCTTTGAGCTTCGTTGGATCACCACCTCTTCTTGCGTAAATTCCTTCATACACCGCAGACACAAAGACACTGAAGTTGAGAACTATAGCCCCCAACTGGAATGAAGATCAGAAAAATCAATTGTATATTTTCATATTTGTTGTTATATTTTGAAGCCTACTATTATAAATTTAATTAATAATCATGTTCATTGTTTCTTACTAGGGAAATGAGAACATACAAAACAGATTGTGACGAATTTATCTCGGTTGAAGGAATTAATGTTTGTACATTTTTTATACAAATAATTAGGATTTTTCAACGTGTTCAATGTACATTTAATTTGAAATTAAGAACTCAAACAAAATATAAAGAATTAATAGTATCATAGAAGTACTCTTATAACCTACTGTCAACGCTTCGACGCATAAAAAATGCGTATTGAATGTGTACAGCGGTCCCGTGTCAGGTATATGAGAAGTATCCAAGGGTTAGGTTTGTAGTGAGTAGGCCACAGGCTCTCGAAGGTGGTCATTTGAGACACGATCGAGAGGTGTGTTAAATCCATTTTCCTACAATGCGAAGGAGTATCACAACTTTTTCAAGAGTCAATGGAAGCCTACTTCGAGCAAGGAAATGAAGAAGAGTCCTAGGGCTTTCCTACATCTGGAGAAGGAACTGGAGGACCTAGCGCAGGATGTTAATTGCGGGACAAATGTCGCCAAAAAAATAAAGATGAAAATGAGCAAGGTGAAAGCCATCTTTGAGCTGAGCAAACCAAACCGCTCTTTCACAGAAGATGCTTCAGAAGATTCTATGCTGCCTGAGTCCTGGCATAGAAGTAATCGGCTGACGTCTCTACGTTTGATGGAGTCGTATGCGGAAAAGCTGGAATCTGCAAGCACCCCGCTAATTTCTTATAGAAAGAAGAAGGCATTGGAAAGCTTTCCTCAACAAGAAGGAATTTGAAAAGCCGAAAACAAAAAACACGAAACAGAACGAGCAGAGTCAGAGCAGAACGTCAGCCGGCTGAGATCGCAGCCAGAGGGCCTCAAAACAGGAGATGAGAAAGCCGAGAAAAGACAGACGGAAACATGAGAGACCACTACGCCCGGATACTTTGTTGGTGAATATCAAGGGAGAACGATCAACGCTGACATCCTCCTGAAATTGAAAAATGATCTGGGGATGAAGGAGGGTGGGACTTCGCATTACGTTAATACGCAAAACGGACGTTGGCCGTCTGTTATTGGTTTTAGACCGAAAGACCCACAAAAAAACGAGACAGCTACGATTGGCAGTAGAATAAAAGTTGGGGCTGAGGCTGAGGTTGGCAGTAGAATAAAAGACTGAGGCTGAGGTTGACTGAAGGCTGAGGTCATCACTTGAATAAAGTTGAAAATCACCGAGCTGAGAGATCTCGATAAGCCTGCAACTTCAGATCATATTTGTGCCGCTCTCCGTGCACAGCTAGGTACAGACGAGATAGACCCTGGCGTTGTCAAATCCCTTCATGAAGGGTACACAGACAATTTTAGTGGTTCCGCCTGAGGGTCAACTGATTAGTCAGCAGCGTGAAACAGAAGATCGTCAGGAGGTGCTATAAATCCTTCGGCTATAGCGTCATCAGCGGAACGTGCAATAGCCCGGATTGCTCGAGACTTTGTAATGTAATGAATTCAAGATACATCCCTAATAAAACAGATCATATAACGTTTGTACATAAAATATATATTGACAATATATTATTTCACAAATCATATATTGACCATATACTATAATGACCATATACCACATGACATTATATCATCAACATTATATTGAAAATAATATATTGTCAATATCTTGATAATATATGGACAATATATGATTTTTTTATTAGGGATAATATGCAATTTCTTTCCATTGTATGTGTTACGCAGAGATATCCATGCCTGCATGTACTGAGTTAAAAAAAGTCGTAGCCTAATGTATTTTATTGAAAAAATTCGATCAAAATAATTAAATCAACTAATTTTGTTTATTGGAGAAATTGTAGAGATCATTTATCCAACTAGCATCCCTGCTTCGACTTCTGGCAGTCAGGTTTCCGTTGTGTGGTCATTTTTCGCTTCAGAGAAAGATATTATAATGAATTTCTTCATATGAATGTTTTTTCGCTCTTATACTTTAAGCAGTGAAATATAAAACGAAAAAACGTCTTACGGTTTAAGAGCTGAGTACATATTGAAAATTTTCAAGTTATCAGTATTTTACTATATTGCATTATTGTATCGCTTCGCAGTAAAATTATTTCACCTTACCTGCATGTAAAATCCGTCTGCTTTTACTATAATGAAACCTCTTGCCTTATCGTCGGACTGTGAAGCAAATAAACTTGCCGCTATAATGGCCAGTAACGCTGAAACAAAAGTCAGAGGAATTTATATTTTAATGAATAGTTTTGAATGATAAAATTTTTGAAGATAGCAATTAAAATTATTTTCATGTAGAGAAAATAAATATTTGTGTTCATAAAGAATGCTATTGGAAGGGTAGTTCAAATTTCGAAATGGATGTTGATTGGAATGAAATAAGAATATTGAAACACCTGTACTTTGATGGTTTTAAATGACCTATTGATTGAATCACAGTTTTGAATATTAGAACTATTTTTTTAAAAAATAACAAAATATATTTTTAAAGTTTTTCTATTAATATGGGGCGAACAAGTTTTAAAGACAAGAATTGAAGTTGTTCTAGTGAATGTTTCAGGTGCTCATTTACTTATCAAAAAAAAATATAACATGAAACAAGTTAATTTAATAAAAAAATTTGAAATATTTTATTTGTCTCGGTCCTTCGAAGATTATGCAAGGCCTGACATTAAGGGATTGGAATCTCCCTTAGAATATGAATTGCAGACTTGAGGGTACAACCAATGATTAGTGGCACTACGTGAGTGGTTACATCGACTCATTCGACAATTTTTAAAGAAGATTTTACAAATTATTCAAAATACTGGAATGACATGATACAATATCGTGTCAAACAAGATTTCGAATTCGAGAAATTCCAGGAAAACGAAAGACCAAACCCGTGAATCTTGAACAATGTGTACGACTTCAATTCTTCTTCCAGTAAAAGAGAAATGGTTAGATCGTTATCCCTTCACTTCCCTGCTAGTGTGCAGAGTTGCAATTTTGGGATTGGTAGCAAACATGGACGACTACCTGAGGTCACTAAACGAAAACCACAATGCAGAAAGGCCTGATAACCGTTGAAACAATTGTAACAACACTAAATGTAGAAACGGGTACAACAAAAACGGAAACAATAACTATACCACAAGAAATAATCCTCAGATGAAAAACAAATTTGAAGTTTCTGCGACAACAACGCACAGTGGAATAGCAAATTTCAAGGTTACAAAAATAACAACCAGGCCAGAAATATTATAATAACTGGCAAAGTAATAAGAGGAATGATCAACCGACAAGGGAACGAGTGAATGAGATGCCAATGCGAGTGCAACCCAGAGAGAAAAAGATTCAGCCAAAAGAAAGAACAGCAGAAACAAATCCATTGCTCAAATTTTTTCCGTCGAAAAACTTGCTTTACGATAGATCTTGCGTTGAAAGTGAAATCCATAAAAATTAATGATATGAAATTACAAAAAACGCATAACAACGTAGGATCTAATCAAATGGATTCGATGATACAAAAAGGGCAGATGAAGAGTTTAAGAGAAATCTCTAAAGAGAAGAAATTTAAAGATGTTAAACAAATTATTTTTCCCTAATATAAGTCAGAAAATATAAAATGCTCCGGTAGTTACAGTAGTGGATACTGGAAGTGTGATTACGTGCATACAAAAAGAAAAAGACATGATAAGTCTCAACCAGAATGATAAAAATGTGATATAAAAATACCATTTTGAAAACGGAGAACGAGGTAACCAAACGAACGAAAAATAAGCATCATTGTTCCAAAAAAATAGAAAGCTATCACATAGAGAAAATCTGCTGATCGAGAGAAAAGTTGATTTTTCAATTAAATATTAAATCCACAAATCTGTGGCTGTGAGGAAAAACCAGTTAAGTGCTTTTTTGTACAATTAAATTAAAAACATATTTTACGTTGTTTTTTTATCTATTTCTATAAGACAAATTCCAAAAAGTGTTTCTATGGGGACCAAAAAAGTATAAATCACATATTTCAACATTATTCAGAACTCTAATTTTGTTTAAAAAAATGTTTGAACTATTTTTTTATGTTTTCAACTAGTAGTTAACTGGTTTTTCTTCAAAGCCACAGTAATGATATTCGATTATGGACATGAATTTATCCGAGTGCATGCTGGGTTGCTAACTATAGGGGCCACACCTTTCACTTCGATTTTCCAACAATCAATTAAGAATAATAGTCTTTTTTGTTTTTTCAGAACTGAAAAGTTTTTTTCAGTTTTTCCCGGAAGATCTGAGATCTTCCGGGTCTCACGAGATCATTAGTATCTATCTAGCTTTGTTAAAAAAAGGATGAGGCGTCATTCTGGAAAGACTCACGGGACTACTGAAAGACGATAGTCTCATTAATACCAAAGGTTCGGAAAAAGACCTTACACAGGCCAAGGATTACTGGCCCATCAGTCTTGCATCGTTTCTTTCGAAAACGCTTGAAAAGCTTGTGAATTGGTATTGACACAATAGACGTACGAAATAGTGCACTAAGTTTCGCACTACAGTTTGGTACGGCTGCCATACCAAAATGGTGCAGCAGACGTATTAACATGGTGCGCAGTGCAAGCACTAGTGTAAACTACGGCTCCAAGACAGGAGTGGGGGCCGGCTTCGGTGGACCAGGAAGTGGGGACGACACCCCGGTCAGAGTACACGCGTCCAATACCGTCTTTCAAAAGTGATGGCAATTCGATAATGTGCGAAAAGCCGTAGCAGAAAGAATGTACGAGAGAAAACCGTTTGGATTTGCAGAGACAGTGAAGCGGCATTAAAATGTTTGTTATAAAATTATTGTTCATTATGATTTTTATAATGGTTATACAATTTTTTCAGTTTCTTTACGATAGTTTGTACGATAATGTTTGAAATTTGCGTACAATAATTGTACGATAATTTTTTGTCTGTCGGTATGGTAGAGACTGATCCAGAATTTGGCAACGCTATTATTCCAGTTTTAATCCATTTTCAATTTTTTGAAGCATACCAAACAAGGTTGGATAATATTTTTGTATTTTCATTAATATCTGTTGTTTTTGAAAATAATTAAAATCGTTCCATTGATTTACTAAGTGTATCAACGGATTGTTCAATCATTAAACTACCGGATCATGTATTATAAGATTATTTGACATTCAATATCTGTCAATGATTTTATTATCCTCTAGTATAGTGTAATTCAACTATACACTAAGAAGCTTATAACTGCTAACAATAAGAACATTAGTGATAAACAACATAATCATGAATAAAATACGATAAATTATTGTGTTACATGCACAGTTAACAATATGTCAGTATATAGTGCAAGATTTCTTCACTTTTTAATTTTGTATGATGCACTCAATAGATTATTCAAGTATAGAAAATAGACATATAGTTCTGCACCGTTTGAAAATGTACTTACTTGCTAAGGTTGCTGAAGTAACTTTTCCAATAAGAGCAGTGCTGTATGATAAGACGACTTTTTTTGCTGAGGAAGCCATTGCTAATTGTAAAACTGCCAATCCTACAAGAACTCCCAAGAATATAGACGCAGCAACTGCTGCTAGTCCGGCTATCCAAACTGCAACTACAATATTCATATTAAATAAATTTTTGAAAAGTATTAAGTAGAGAATCTTATCCGTATGTATGACAGCACATTTTATTTCATCAAAAATTGTCTCAAAAAATTAGACAATTCTAATTTTCGTTAACGAAGTATTATCAGGTATCAATTTTGTATCAGGATGTTAATGAGAACCCTTGAATGGAAATATTTCTTATAGAATTAATATGGCATTACTTCTTCTAAGGGAAAGTTGAACTCAACTAGCTAATTTTTTATTGAATCACGTAATTTTTGATATTTTATTTATCTGAATGGACAAGAAAATCACATAACATCCCCCTAAAAGTAGATCTCACAATTTTAACAATTTACATTTGATTCCCTTGAAATGAGGCACAATTTTTCTTTGAAGAATAATAAAAAATTCTGTAAGACAAATTTCCGACTTCTTGATTATTTGCAAGGTTACGTTAGTTTGAACTTAAAAATGCAATGAATAAGTCATTTTTTTTCTCTTTTGACGTATATTTCATATTCAAACTAATGTAACTCTTGTTGAAATAAATTAATCAAAAATTCGTCCCACGGAAACTGTTGTTATACATTGAACAAAAACTATGCAAATGTTCAAGTGAAAAGCAAGAAAATTGGCAGGGAAACATTAACTTATGTACGAAAAAACATAAAACACACGTGAATCTCTTACACGAGCGCATCAAAATAAACACTAAGCACTACCGAACGTAGTGTTAAAAAACATCATTTATAATGCTTATATCAAAATTTAACTTTCACTATATCACTTCCCCTTAATTATTTGAATTTTACCTAGTACTTGGAATAAAAATTGGGTTACAATGAGTTGTGACATAAAACATTTACTCAGCTTCGACTCCGAAATCTTCCTTATGCTCTATAAGATTAATAAAATTATATCGATTCTTGTTCTGGAAGCCTGCTTAATCCGGAACGTACAAGATTTTTTCAATATAATTTTTTCCACATAAAAAATTTTCCAACATAAATAAAAAGTATTTGTTTTCCAAGTGATTTAAAAATTTGGAATTACACAAATGAACAGTGGATGCATTTCATTTTTTATGAATTTATTGTTTTCAAATTTTATTTCTTAACAATTTTCAGAACATTCTTACTGTTTATAAAAAATCAAAACTAAACTAAACGCTTCATTTAGCTAGAAAAACTTTCAGATTAGTAATGGGAGAATCCGCAAAGTCTATACGGCTCCCACCTACCAGTGAATATCAGAGTCACGAGCTAATATACAGCTAGAGTGGGTAATTCTTTACATCAATTTAGAGTGTAATCACGTAAGATATATTTATCTAATGTTAATAACAAAAAATATTCTAAAAGTGGCAACATTCAGAGGATGTTTAATAATGCTGAAACATGTAGTAACCACGTATAAACGAATTAATATATAAACACCTCATTTTCCCGTAAGCAGTGCTAAGTCTTGGAGTAGTATCTGACTGTCCTCAAATTGTTCAGCAGAGCTAAGCGTCGAACAAGCAGACTTGATTATCCTGAAATTGTTTGACGAGCTGCACTAAGACGCAAGACAAGTTTACGCGCCAATTTAATCTTATTTACAATTGAAAGACTTATTCGCCCAATGTCAAAATGCTTGTATTTAATCTATAAAACATTTATGAATTTGTTCGGGATTTCGACAATTACCGACATCTGCCAATAACCAGGCAGCCTTTCCGCAACGCCGCTAGAGGGCAGCAACGCACGGCCGTCCACGCGCGCGCGACAAAGC
>JAPYZS010001492.1:4784-26141 GCA_030522925.1 Trissolcus japonicus | reverse complement strand
AAGGAAAACAGAAAGAAAAACAAAGACAACAAAATAAAAAATAGTAAGAAAAACCAAACAACAATGAAAAATGAAAGAGAAACAAAAATAAAATAAAAACATTGTGAAACAAAACAAAATCGAAGCAAATCAAAAATAAAATTACAAAATGTAAACAAAACAAAACAAAACAAAAAGGTAAACAGAAAGAAAAATGAAAACAAAATAAGAAAAATAAAAACAAAACAAAAAGGTAAACAAATAGAAAAAAGAAAACAAAAAGGAAAATAAAAGGGAAAAAGAATTCAACAATGAAAACAAAAACAAAACAAAACAAAAATGAAAACGGAAAGAAAATCAAAAACCGAACAAATGTATGGAAATTAAAAAAAAAATACAAAAAGATTCAAGAATTTGTTTAACCATTTTTCATTATGGAGATTGTTCCATCTTAAATCTATTAAAAACAAAAGTCATTTCAAATCAAAGATTTTATTCTCGGACGAATAATATATTTTGTCTTAGAACGTGTATGCGATTGTGCATATTATATGAAATTTATTAAGAGAGTAGGAAGTTAGATGGGGATTTCGCACGGTTGAGTGAAGCACGATTTCGCGCCACATATTTGATACCGCATTTTGATATCGCATTGCAACGAATGGATTTTATATATATTGGAGCGCGTGTGTGAGGATAAATAATAATTAATGTGTGTAATTTGTGACGGCAGCAGTACCCGCCGATATACTAAAGAGACTTACGTGCTTTGGCTGCCTTGAGCCAGATTCGTTGAAACGGAACCGGAATACCATTATATGACGTTAATTTCATTATTAGACTTAAACGTCGCACATGTGTGGGCTATAGCGTACGCTTTTTACGAATACGTCTAGCAATCTCGCTCAAGTCCTCGGTTAATATAAAAAATGTTAAACTTCGTTTCCTTACATGCACAGTCATTGTTTTCCTTATTTGGAAGACGACTTTTTTGCAACAGAAGAAAAAAACGATCCAACATGAACCTAATCAAATTTATTCAATTAATTTTGTTCAGTTATTTAATTGACTAATTGAATGATTAGATTTTTATGCAACCGCCGGAGTGCAGTAGACGGATTCGAGGTGAACCGGCTAGTTGAAGTATAACGACAGTGATGAGACCTGCATCATCATTGCACGACAACAGAGAACAACTCAATGCAAAACAACTCGTCAAATTATAATTCGAGAAACTCGGAAAAACCTTGTGGTTTACCTTAAACACATGTGCATGCCATCGCAGTTGTTGCGACTCATCAAATCTAAAGTATCATGTCTATATATATAAAAAAAGCGCTAATTGAAAAAGCTATCGCGTGGAAAAATAATGATTGACGGATTTTAATGATCAAAAGAAAAGCAGGGGAATTAAATAATGACGAAGAAATCATTTTTGTTTAAATTGTCAAAAAATTTTAAAAAATTATGAACATTGGAATAGTCGCTGAAGGGCGATGAAAAGAAACGCGCGAATAAAAACGGTTTAGGTGGTTGCAAAAAAAGTGGTTGTATCATCGGATGATTAAATCGCAGCCGATGAGGAATATGATTTGATAGAAAATTTGCATGAGGAACAGTTATAAGATAACAGTCGTGTGCATACATTAGATCGGGTTACTTATAGCCGAGCACCTGACTAACATCTCATTTACATTTTTCGTCTATCCGAAAAACGCGATCCCACGGGTTAAGTTAAGCAAATTAAGTTACGTCAAATTTGTCAACATGTAAATTTCTTTTCTTATACGTCGCTCGCGCACTTTTTTTTCAATCTCTAAACGGACGAAAAATTTAAAAACAAATGAGTTTTTTCATGAAATTTTTACGTAATTTTAACAATCAAACGTTTTTGAGATGCTTTCTATTTGATCACAAGTTAAGAAATATGGAATTAATGTATAAAAGTATGTTAATTTGACGTTTACAACTGCTACACTTAGGGCGTAGAAAAGTGTGAAGTGGAACGGTAATAATAAATATTAGAAGGAAAAAAACTACATTAAAGGAAAAAAAACTGTTATGGGTATTTAACTCTTAAATATCAAGATTTTTATTTAATTACTATCATCATTTTTTTCTCAGAGTTTTTCTGGTTATTAGTTTGTTCAATTGATGTATCCTAATTAGATTTTTCTCCATTTTCCGCGACGACAGGACAGAGAGAAACATATTGACTTCTCATAAAAAAAATGTCCTCAATCACTTTTCTCAAACGTATATACAGGATTCCGAAACGATAAGCTGTATGTCGTCAGAGTTTGTTTTATTGCTTTTTGCGCGTTCCCTTTTTAGCATCATTTCTGTCTGTCTCTCAGATAATGATTCAATTTCTTCCTCATGCGCTGACCTCACTTCGTACTTGTACTTATTAATTGTACCATTAATTAACTGTCTAGCTAACTCGAATAAGTCAAATACTCTATGTCTAATAAATTTTTCTCTGATCAGAAACTTGTGATAGTCCCTGCTTATTAGAACTTTATATCAAAAACAAAATAAAAACAAAAAGAAGAAAAAAAGAAACATACAAATCAAAACAAACCGAAAATGTAAACAAAACAATATTAAAAATCATTCAAATACAAAACAAACAAACAAATTAAAACCAAAACAAAAACAAAACAACGATCAAGTTCAAATCAAAACAAAAATAAAAACAATACAAAAATGGAAGCCAAACTAATATGAAAACAAAACAAACAAAAACATAAGAATAAACAAACAAAAATCAAAACAAAGCAAAGATGAATACGAAACTAACATGAAAACAAATTATGAAAATCAACAATAATACAAAATTTAAAGAAATTTAATAACAAAACAAGAATCAAAACAAAACGAAACAAATTAAAAACAAAACATTAAAAATCAACAATAATACATTTTAAGAAATTTAAAAACAAAAACTAAACATATGAAACAAAAACAAAATAATAACAAAACAAAAACAGGGACCGAAATTAAAATTGAAAACAGTTTTTGTTTACAAAATCAGATCCAAAATGGTTATTACAATCGGAGATAAATCGCGTTCGGTTTAGGGATTGGCGCTCTGGATGAACCACCGTTGGCACGTTCCTCCAATCGTAACTTGATGTATTTATAAATCATTTAAATCGATAAATGCCGCGGCAATGTAATAATATATTCCACAAAAGCTTTGCTATTCATGTCGATTATAGAAGAAACAATGATTCATGAATTATAGAAAAAAAATCTGGCGATTAAATCTCGAATGCAAGTTAGCTATGTTTTGTACAACCGTATACCTATTGGTTCCGTTTGATTATGCGCATCATAACTGTTACAACAAACATCATCCGCAACAAACACCCGAAGGAGAGGCAAGCTAAATCAATTCTGCTGAATCCATTATTATTATTTTTTTTTTTTCATAACAAAGTACCGCTAAAAACTTCATTTTCAAACGAGCTAAGACAAAACAAAATTGTTTAGATAAAATTTTATACACCTTCCAACAAAAATTATTTTGAAAAGTGAAAATTCACTCCACTATACTTGACACTCGAAGTCCAAATGTAAAAAAAAATGAATTACAAATGAAGTGGAAACAATTTAACATTTGGGATAAGAGATATCTCTAATAACGAAATAATCTTGAAATAGTGAAATGAATAATTTAGGTGATTTTATCACATTTATCTGTATCGATAGTTGTTAAATGCATTTTCAATACTTATGATTCTAATTTTATTATTAGGCGTCTATAAACGTTCAAAACAAGGTGGACTTGTTTTAATATCCATTTCTCATATCAAATCGGTAATGGTGTGTTTTTCATTGATATCTATGTAAATGAATGACTACATTAAAAATAGCCTGCTCTCAGTCCAACAATCATATTTTCTCTTCAAAATAATTCAAACTTGATTATAACAAAAAATTGTCGAATGAAAAAAAAAAGAAAAAACAGTTTGTTGTCAATCAAACAGTATTATTTTTAATATAAAATGATCGATATCAGTTCGAATTTTCAACGTACCTCAATGAGTGCAACGTTGCATAATCAGATTACGCAAATAATGTATTTACATTAGCTGCAACAACATATTTGAATAGATAATTGGTGATTTTTTAATAACCGCGTTATGGGCGGGTAAACTATAAATCAAAATGGTACACCCGACGCGATGCGCAACATCCCCCCTTGAGATCGCACCTATTGGCACAATGAAAAAGGTTACAAAAAAAAGGATGCAAAAAGTGCTGTGAAAAAAAATTGTATGCAATAAACAAAATGTTATGTGATGCACGTCAATAAAATTGATATGAATTTTGATACTTTTTGCAAATCAATCAACTTCTAAGCATCGTAAAGTTTGTTTTATGTCTAACGAAATGTGGATACAAACATTTACGATGTTTTTCGAACACTTCGAAACCCAAATCCAGCGCTAACGATCGTATAAATTTTAATCTTCCAAATTAACATACCACTGAATATTCCGATTTTTCACCATTAAAAAGGAGCTTCCGAGAAAATTTGCGAGGAATTTTTTCCTCTGATCATGTTTGAAATGGAAATGTTTAAAATTTTAATGAGTTTAATTATCTAATTTGATAATGATTAATTGAAAGCCGACACCGCAGAAATCATTTGATGATTGCCAAATAGACATATTTATAGAACGTTTTCTTTATTTTTATATCGGGCAAGTAGTAATTAAATATTTGAAAGTTGTATTTTAACTTACGAGGAACGATTCGCGCGATGATGCTGCGACATTTACGCGCGCAATTGTTCAAGTTCAAAATTCTTCTGCGTGCCGCGACGTTTGTTTTCAAGTTGATTTGAAAAGGCGAAACAAAAAAGCGTGAAACGAGCTCGACGAATGTGCAAACAAAAAATGTGCAACATTGTACGGATATTTATTTATTTTTTTTTTGACAAGACTTACCAATCGGAATTGATTAACTCTGGCGAACAAAGAATTTCACTTGTGGTGTTTCGCACCCAGCATCAGCACGTGTCTTATATCGTAGGGTGCATTATTGTACACTACCAAGACGCGCGCGACCGAGGGGTTACAATCGCAATGAACAAATCAAACTTGAACCTTTATTTATAAGAAAGCCCCAAGGATTACACCATCGTGTGGATTAGAATCAAAGAGTGGGATAATATTATCGGGTTCGACCAACCACTGGGTGGGAGGCTCGCACTTTCAAGGTCGTACATGACATCCTCATCGCTACCACTTCGGATGTCACACTTTGACACCGCTAGAAACAATACAGGAATACAAACGAAACAAAGATGACTTTGTTTCTATTTTTTATCGAAGTTAAATAAAAAATTAAGAATATATTTTGAAAAAAAAAAAAGAAAAGCAGTTGGATCGAAGTGAAAAAAAAAACAGAATGATTGAAAACTAGAATAAAAACAAAAAAAGAAATTTCAAACAAATTAACACAGACAAATAAAAAATTTTCGAAAATGTTTTTTTTTTATTTTAATTAAAAATAATGAATAAATTAAAAAATTAAATTTATCATTTAATTTGTTTTGAAACAAATAATTCTGATATTGTTTAACAGTTATTGTAAAATTTTTGTTACTATCAAATGGAAAGGATTAAAAATTAAAAATCTCTGAAATTTAATTTTTTCAAATTAATGTTTATTCATCTATTCAGCATCACAATAAAGTCTCCACAGCGCATTCTACGACCAAGTGATGGTAAAGCGCATTCATTCGCCAGCATCATAAGCTAAGTGCTAATTTCGAACAAGCGAAAAATCTCATTGTTCAGTAAAAGTTGTACGAATGTTCGTCGTTTTGTATTGAAATCCAACTTTGACAAAACGATTGAACTAGGAAAGGAAAATCACTTGACTTTGAAACGTCCTATCGTTGACAATCATCTAACTAGACTATGTCACCATTATTATTATTAAGATTATCGCTAATTATTAGTATAGCTCCTTTTGCAGAGATGGAGGAGATTTGATGGACCGCGTTACTTTCGCCTATCGGGCGGCCACTTCCTGTCTTATTGTCATGTTACTTTTTTTGTCATCTTTCAAAAACAAAACTATACTATTTCCGACTATTTTCATAAAAACGATGATTTTTCATTCACTGATATAAAATCGATCAAACGTTTGATTTCTTGTGTTCAATATACATATCAAAAGTTAACTATGTCATCAGTCTTGTATGAAATGATAATTAGACTTGAAAAGTGTTCTAAATTTTTCTTAAAATCTAACCAGCATCAATGACGAGTGTAGTTTCTTTTTTTTATTTTCGAGCGAGTCATCAAATCTCGTTCATCTCTTTAATTATAGTATGACTTTTTTTTCATATCAAAGTAATTTTATCAATTGTGAATCCACCATTCGTCCCCCGTGGAAACCGTCCACAAATTCCTAATTCGGAAGATCGGTTAGGTTTTTTTAAGGATCATGAGACGAAAATTTCCTAAAAGATTTAGTTATGAAAAAATAATTTTAGCTGAGAATCGAACCCGCGCCCCTGAGGCGAGGATTCACTGACTTATCCACTGAGCCAAAATAGTTTTTTGAACTTAAATTCTATTTTTTATTATTTTATACCCAAAATGACTCGAAAAGAATTCAAAAAATGGTCTCAAAGTTTGGAAATGTCCGTGTTACAATTTTATGAACATACCTAACTGATTTTTGAAATGATGAATTTATGGGCGGTTTTAACACGGAGCTATATCAGGTTGTTTTGTTCTGATGGGCAACGACAACGCTTTTTCTAACATAATAAATAAACTATGCAGTACAAGTTCATTTCAATTCGGCTTGCTTCGCGCAAAATGTACAGTCACATTGTATACCGCGGTGTACGTGGAAGATCTTGCAAATCACTAGCTCAGCATCGACTCAACTGATGACCCAAAAGCCATCCCAATCAAGCGAAAATATTTTCATCTGTAGCATACAAATTATGCAACTAAATGTCCGATGCTGAGAAACCCAAAAATAAACTATAACTTAGTCCTGAACCGATTTTCAAAAATTAATTCAATTTTTATACAGCTCACAATTATAAAATTAATCATTACCCATTGACTCGCTACTTTTCAACATGTCTTCCTTTTTATCGATTCTTTATAATATCATAGACATATCATATATCAACAATCTCAACAAATATATTTATTTTTTATATTTTCATTTAAAACATAAAAAAAGCAATTTCAACTCTCATATATTTATGATAAGATTGAATACTTCTTTGTCATACTGGCCGAAAGATGAACGTTTCGAACTTTTCGAAAAGCAATTAAAAATTAACTTAGAACAAAAATTGAGAAAAAAAATCATTTTTGTTTAACACACTTATCAATATATTGCATATTATTATGTGATAATTACACTTGATTTATTGTACCAGTGGCGCTGTTATCATTAGGTGCCTAATTACTATACATTCTTGTTTATTTTATACAAGTAAAATTGACATTAACAAATACAAGTAACAACAAAAAAACAATAAATATTAACAAGGGAAAAAATCAAGCCGGACACGCGACGCGAGTGCCAAAAAGTCCGGTGGATAACAATGGTGAAATTTTAATTTTCGTTTTTTTTTCTCTTACTTAATGTCTTTCTGCGGCGGATGAAAATTATAACCGACTGGTGAGAAAGAAATGACATCAATGAAACGAAGACGTAACTTGACTCATTTTGTAAAAGTACTTTCTTCGTTCGCTTATGTCTATATTTTTCTATGTATAAGTATAAAAATGAACATGCCTTGCAAGATACAGCTGACAATCAAATGCAAACTCGTCGTACATAAGTTACACACAATTCTAATAAACATCTCTTGCGACTGGAGCGTTATGGTATTTCAGGTAAATTGCAAAGGCGATTTTGTAAATTGTCCAAGTTTTCGTTTATTCAGTTTGATTGAGAAAATTTGATTACATAAACAAAAAATGGTTGGTTCAAAAATTAAAAAGCACATTGCTATGATGATCAAGTGAATGATAAAAGTGTCCATAGTAGAAGTATATATAATAAGAAAAGAAATTCAATTGATCGTTAACAATGACGAACAATAATAATTAATGTTAATTATAGTCGGAACGTTTACATGTTTATTAGAATCATTCAAAATACTCATTTTTTTGTCCAACACTCAGTCTTCGAGTCTATACAGTGTAGATTTTGGGGCTAAAGCAATGTGAGGACTCTGTCGATGTGCTGGCTTTGAACTGAGATAATTTTGCACGATTCACTTTTCAGTTTTTTTTGTTTTATATATCATTACAAGTTGTGTCGTTGGATTTTCGAACGACGAATCCATCTTGTGAGAATGGTCTTTGATGTCATTTATGAAATGAAATCTGATCACAATAAATTAACCAACAAATTGTCATCAAATGGTTCCGCAACGCACCGACTGTACACAAAAGCAAAACCTCTTTCTTTTCGAATCACAAGTCTGGCTCGCAATAAAACGACGGTACTATAACTATTAACAAGATGCAAAGTGTTTATCTACAATTACGAATCATACGAACGGACCGAAAATAAAAAATGTAAAAACAAATAAGCTGCACAGTGGGTGCGCGTCTACGCTAGTGATAGTTACGAATAAAAGGTTTCTCGACGAAGCAAAACGAAAAAAAAAATATAAAACAATGGACGACGAAACAAACTATCGCAGAACCTCTTGGAGGCTAAACATAAAAACCGCACACTTGGACGTCAACGAAGAGATTGATTCTCGAACGGCTCTCCCCGTGTGTGTAGCATCTCAAAATGCTATCAATTTGATAGGTACATCATTCGCAACTTCAGATCCGATAACAGTCGATAATTTGGTGAATTTAATTAGTTTACATAATAATAATTGCAATAATGATAATTCTACTAATCGCGCGATCTGATCGTTAGTTCGACTCGAACTTACAATAGGTAAGCAACGTGGTGGTTTGTAGTTAGGCTCTTCAGACAGGGGTGTAGTTGCCTTTCGGCGTGTAAAAGATTTGTCCGCGCAGCACGCGTCGCACGATTTCCGACATCAGCAGGCGCTTCTCCTTCTTGATCTTTTTAAGTACACCACGATTCTCCTGGGCCCTTCTCGATAAATATGGTAGAACTTCTTTCACCGGGCCGTAGGGAATATATTTGTACACTGAGTATCCTGATTGACCTGTTTGACAGATTTTCCAAATTAATCCAACAATTTCAAAACGAGGTTGATTTCTCAAAAATAAAAAGAGAAAAAAAATTAACAAAATTATCATTTCATAATAAAATCAAAAACTTGAATTCCAAGTTTTTGTTTTTCTTGTTTCAACTCACCGAGAGGGAATGTTAAGTAATCACACATGCCTAATAATTGACCAAAGCAAATGACTTTGTCCTCTGGAGAAATACCTATTTCTTTCATCCTAAAAGAGGAAGATAACAAATTACATACAATAACGTCAGCAAACAAATTAAAAATTTATTGAACAAAATGTAAATCTATGAGAAGATGCAAGAAGAAAATTGTTTTTAATTCATGTTTTTTTGTTTGTAAGTTCGACTACTAACTTTTCAATGGCAAACCGCACAGTATCCTCGTTATGCGAAGCGACCATGATACCAATTTTCTTCGGGTCTTCACCCTTATCTTTATATTGCTTCATTCTTCGCAAACATTCCATCAACGTTTTGTGATATGACTCTGTCGTCGCTTCATACGTAGGACAGGTCGGATCAGCATATCCCATTGCAGCTGCACGAGCTCTCTCCTTGATAATGCAAAAAACAAACAATCAAATTATTCATCTGTCACAACCCAATTCACATTAACCTTGATTAAACTGTAAAATCAAAAATAATCGCTCGCTAATTTAATTCTTTTTTTTTCTGTCATTGAATTTTGATTTTATGAAATCCAATAATTCAGTTACGTATAATCTAATATGATAAAACTATTCAATGGTGATAGAGAAATGAAAAATTGGACAATCAAAGTTGGATCTCATTTTGTCCAATCGGTCTTACTTAGGCGTTTACAAATTGAATTGTATTAGGGGAGAGACTTGACCCTAGAGACATTGCAAATTACCAAATTGCGCTATATTTCTGCAAATCTTGTGTAATAACATTTTCGATGTCAGTACAAATTGTCTAACAAAATGTAGATCCAGAATTCGACTTAGCATTGCAATAATTATTCACCAGAAACTATTTAATAATTCATGTATTACATAATAATGAATGCAAAACGTACAAAAAATTAACAAGATACTAAATTTTAAACAATTTTACAACAATTTTGTATTTTGATACAAAAATTAAAACATATGTTATAAATTATTTGAATGTTATATTCTACCCACACAACTACGTGTCTTTTAGGCAAAACCCAAATCACAAACTCAGAGACACTTTGCATTATTTGTTCATTAACGTTTTTACATTCAACTTAAATTAAGACTTTCGAGTTAAAAAATAAACGACTATGTAGCATAATGCTTGAACTTTATCATCCATACATTGATAAGCGTTACGAACACTTGTCGTTAAAAAAAAATTATATAAAAAAGTGTCTCTAGGCGTAAGCCTCTCCTCTATATAAATTACATATGAAATTTGAAATATTGAGTGTTTCATGTTTCTTTTATACTGCATGCAGAATTGAAAGAGACTGAATCGACGAACAAGGAAAATGTGTTTTTTTTATCTTTCTGATATAAAATGGATAAATGATCATTCGTAAATGATACAAAAATATAAATACCTAGACGACTAAAATGTTTATTCAACATAATCGGTGAATACCTAGAAAATATCGAGATGAAATAACAAGTTCATGATGCATATGATATCAATCAGGGCCAACGTGGGGATAATTGTGTAATTATTACACTAACCGTTTTATAACTGGTTACACAACCGGTTGGAATCGATCAATCCTAATGATTCCTGGTGAAAAACCGTAATCGTAACCTTTTTATTTGGTTCGGTTTCAATCACTCTGGTGTAATATAAAACAATTATCTCGGTTGACATTAGAGACGTAAACTGATGGTCGAGACTTACTCATCTCTCAGCTCAGACGATGACTATAAACACTGAGAGCTTTTTTTTATTACTAACCTGCTCGATGTAAGCGCCGCGAACTAATTTAGCGCCAAAGTAGAAATTTTGACGCTCGGCTTGTTCAAGGTCAGTCTTAACCTCTGTGAAAGCGTCTTGAAGGTATGTCTGGTATGTATTGAAGACAACAGCCTAAGACCACATTGAGTTTTCATTGAGTCTCATTTTCATTGTAAAACATTCAAAATCTGTAATGATACACATTTCATACGACTAATTCACACAACAAGTTATATAATTACCCTCTTTGTATTGTACTTGCGCATCATTTCCAGGGTTAAGCGAGATATTGCCGGTTGAAAGTAGGTTTGCTCCGCATCGATCATTATTCGAACGTTGAGCCTGTCTGCCACCTGGACATTTCAAATCATCATTCATCTTTCATCATCAATCATCAAACGTTTTTTTTGTTTCAATTTTCATTTATACACATGACAAATAATTTTTATTTCATCGTTACGTACATTCACAATTGTGTTCAACCGTCTGATCATATTCCTAAACATTTCCTCTTCTTTGGATGTAAGCTGTGACATGAGTTTGACCATTTTGCCAGTCTTGATATCTGGTACTTGAAATGTTTCACTCAGTTCATAATTTTCATCTAAAATGCCACTCCATGGAAACAGATGGATTACACTGCAAGAAAAAAAGGAAGAAAGAAGGCAATTAGTGCACTTGTAAGTTTGATCGTTGTAACTAAGATTACTGAAAGTAGCCATTCGCGTAAGATTTTTTTCCATTTCAATGTTCGGCCGATGCCACACGTAAAAACAATTTGAACAATTATCATAAAACAAAAGGTATCATTAGTCTTTCCAGTGCAGTTTAAAAAAATTAACATTTCAAATGAATCTGCCACTTTTTTTTTTCTTCTTCGTATTTACATTATTCATTGTTATAAGTTTGTGGACAAAAATAAATAATTTATTCGGTCATGAATAAAGCATAGATTGAAATATCATGTTCTTTACAGTGAAGTAATTGTGATAACATTTGATAATAATTGCACAAGCCTAGGAACGATAAACATTTTTAAAATGAAAAAGAATTAAAAAATAGTTAACAAAAAGGTAATTGAAATGTTTCACTCCAGTCGGTCGACTCGATTTCGTAAAAGCTTTGGAATGAGCATGCGCATCGTAAATGAAAAAGAACAAAAAAAAAGTCGACTACATTAAGCTATCGATAAAAAATGCAAAACATTGTTTTCTAATGCCAAGTATAATATTAAAAAACATTTCTTACTTTCTATTTACGTCCAAGTGAGCGTGAAAAGGAATACAACATTATTATACAAGTATTACAACATCAACTTAACATTATTTTTAATAATAATTTTATAATAGGAACACATATTGTATTGTGTGAAATATAATAGTTCGTATCTTTGATCTTGAATTGAATCAGTTTTTCGAGTGATAGAGGCACGTGTCGTGCATAAAAAAATGGCATATTTTAGTGTAGTTGATATTAACTCGTGTCGAGTAATTTAATTCCGTCGTGTAATATTTGGTCTGTCGTGGTACCGAGTTGAAAATAAAATAAAAGTCAAGATTAAAAATAAGAAATCAAACGTACCCTTCTTTATCCGACTGAATTTTTTCAAGAAACTTCTGTACTGGTGCGGCGTCTCGGATCTGAGCTTCCTCGAATTTTTTCTTAAAATCATCGGGTTTCGCGTGATGCGTCAAAACTGCGCCTTCGCCACCAACGACATCAGACATGTATTGACGCGCTCGCATAATCACCTCTGATAATTGAAGCTAAAACACAATCACAGACACGAAATTGCATTTCAATTTTTTTCAACTGTTTATACGGGATTAAAATGTACAACCGAATACGTATACAAATTCAATTCGAAACCGATGATTAATATTTCACAACGCGAGACCGAGCAGACAAGAAAAAAAAACGATTTGGAAGATTGAAATTGCGCGACACGAACCAGTAATTGAGGCCTTCCAAGAGCAGTCAATTTCACTGCTGTTATTCCAGCACCCATAGAAGCTCCTGAAAAAGAATAATAACATGTTTAATTACATGACGACGTTTTAAACAAGCCTACTATTTTGTAACCGAGTTTGTATAATAAAAAACGGTTATAATAAAAAAACTACCTGCAACCGCTTCGAGACACCGGATGAAGATCTCCATGTTTCGTTCGCAATTAGCCTCGTTGATATAAAAATATGTCCTCGCCGATGAAACTTTGTAACGTCGGTCGGCGAACGATTTTTCTACATGGTATTTTTTAAGCGTGCCCTCCTGCTTGGGATCGCCAGCTGCTGACACTGAAGATCTGTCAAATCACAATCAAACATTTTAAAAAATCACAGATTAATCAACCGTCAAATCTGGGACTGACGATTAGTCTGAAAATAAATACCAAAATTATTGATAACACAATGATACAACGGATGATAACATTACAACGTAACAAGGGCAGTTCGGGTAATTTGTGACCCTAACAAATTTATCTCAATTTGATCATTTCGAATAAAATAAATTTTTCAATCTTCATATCAGTTTTGAAACAATTAAGATTTTTAAAATAGCCAACTTGTGTCACAATTACCCCAACTGCACCTGAAAGAGAAAATAAAAATGGAATACAAACATGAACGAAGTAGAAAAAGAATTTGATATAAAGAAAAAATAATGAAACATCATCTCATACGTACTCTATTTCTCGTCGCTCGGCTTCCTCTTGTGAGATATCTTCCTCGACTGAATAATCAAGGATGGGTTTTACGCCGAACTGACGTAATCTGTCGAGCGTGGGCCTAATTTTGTTCTCATCCTCACCGGCTACGAAGTGTCCGTAAAATGTGCTTTTCATCAATGCGGAAAACAATCGTTCACCCAGAACTGTATTTGCCAGTTTCATCATCTAAAAGAAACCAACATTTTTAATCATGCTTTAAGTCAAACAAATTTATAAACAAATGTTTAAAACAAGGTTTCAATTTTGTTTACTCATTTTTATAATTATTCCTTTGATTATGTTTATTTAAAAATATAAAAATAAATAATAATAAATAATAATTAAATTGATTGAATAAGTATTTTTGAAAGAGGAAAAAATTGAATGTTTTTACAAAAAATGTAAGACTGCATTATCAGATGCAAAAGTGTCGTGAAAGCCAAGTTTTTTGATAAGTAATAATAGTTAACACTGAGATCACCAAACATAACGCGGAGATAATTTTAGAACGGTGGTAAGTCGCTGAAAATTGAGGGCCATCGAAATTGCGCGAAACAAATAAATTTTGTCCAATGAGTGTATACAAATTCATTCGAAGTTAGAAAAAAAAAGTATGCATAAAAAGTAAGATTGCGCGAACAACAGAATCAAATATTAAAAAAGGACAGTCCGTTGCATCTTTCGGGCTCGTATTTCCCATTCTTCTGTTATCAAAATAACCATTCGTCAAGTTACAGCAATTTAAAAATAAGCACTCTATTAGACAACTTTGGCGAAAAGTTTGGTTTAAACAATTTTTCAATCAGTAAACTCATTTTTGCGGATTTTTTTGATCAATTTTTATATACGCAATATTAAAAACAATACTAAAAAAAACAAACAAAAAACCAACAAAGATAAAAAAACACGAAACAAAAAGAGCTATAAAAGTTTTTAAATTTATAAAATTAAATGAAAGATTAAATTATTCCCGAAGTTAATTAAAATGTTTTTATTATATTAACATTTCAAATGAACTTTGATAAAAATAATTTTTCAACAAACGAAAATTTGGGAATGACCAACAGACAATAAAAAAAGGACGCAAGATATAAACAAAGATTTGCAGTTTGGTTTTATTTGCAATTGAAATTGGAACATCTCACACAGACACACACATACAAAAAGTTTTTAAAACTGTTTTTGCATAATTTCGTGAAAAGTGACAAACATACAATCTGATAACGAAAAGTTATGATTTATCTAACAGATCCAACCGGTAACAAAATAATTTATGGCATCGGAGTACCAGGAGACACGGTGACGAAAAAGTGAAGGACATCAATCAGGAACAACCTGCCTTATCGACGACGCGAACGGCCATCAAAAAAAGACGTCTAGACAAAAACCAAACTCGGAATTCTTCAAACATAGAAGACGACGGACAACGTGGACGTTGCATTTTCTTCGTTCCCCGTCTCGCCGGTTTCCTAAGATCTTGCCGAAAAATGTACCACACCAATAACGCGGCCTGTATCGCGACCTTGCCCATGTGCATGTCGTCGGACACGCGACTGGTTTCGACGTACAAAAATGGAATCAAGTTGAAAATTGGTAAATAAAAACAAGTCCAGGGGAGGGCGGGTTGGAGATCCGACCAGAAGTAGGGAATTAAAGTAATTATACCCCGCGGTGAGTTTGCAAACTTGTGCGAACAACAAAAATGGTGTAATGAGGTGCGGTATCATTTTTTTGTTCTTCATAACGCGATCTTGCAGACGGGGCACAACTAAAATATGCTAACCAAAAAAAAAAAAAAGAAAAAGAAAGACAAAAAAAAAAAAAACAAAAGTAAACAACCAAAATTAAAAAAAAAAGAAGAGAAATAAAAAAATAGAAACAAATTGTTTATTTTATATTGACAAAAGTGAGCGGGGGGAGAGAAAAAGAGAACGAAGTGGAACACACGTGAACGCACAGAGTGACAGGAAAGAGTGTGCTGATGTAAATCGGGCAGGAGGTGGTTGGCTAATGGTTGTGATCAATAAGAGGGCAAGCTTTCAAGTTTTTGTCTTTTTTTGGTACCTTCATGTTATTCTCGACGATGTAACTGATCGAGCAGATCTGGTAGACGATGTAGGCCCGCACGAGCTCGGTCATGGTCTTGCTCTTGAAGGAGGCGACCGGATCGTTGAAGCGCAAATCAAGAGGGTCGACCTGTCGCGGCGCCGGCTTCACCTCGGTGCTCATGGCCTTGCGCTCGCAGATCCCAATTAGATGCTGCAGCGAGCAGGGCGCCGCCGCATATTTGCCCAGCTTGGAACTGAGCTGTGCGCTTCGCAAAAGTGCCATCCTCTGAAAGAAACTCCGCGAGTAAGCAGCCGGCGATGCGAGCTCCGAGTCCGTCCGAGTAGCACTGCCGCGGCTCAACGCAAGAGCCCCCAAGTCGAGCCTCCGAGCCCGAGCGGCCAGTGTTGCCAGACTCGTTGCAACTTTGCGAACCGCCAAAATTCTTTCCTCGTTCGGTTTTTCGTTTTTTTTTTAATTTTTCTTTTTATTCATTTTTCTCTTCTTTCGGTTTTTTTATCTAATGTTCTTTTTTTCTGTTTTTCCAATTTCCTTAAACTATACTTTTCTAGTCACGTTTTTAAACACGGTTGAAAATTACTATTAGTCAACTCTTTTTTTATCTTTTTTTGTTTATTTTTGTAGATAATAAACGTGGTGGATTTTCGTTAGGGTTTATTGAATTACAAATTTGGTTACATAAAGAATTGGAACTGTGACTAAAAGAAAATGAGTAATAGAATATCGTTAGATACGTCGAGTTGATGAATAGTAATGTTTAAAATAACTAAAATAAAAAGCGTCAATAGTGTATTCAGTTACGACTGTTCCGTTTGCAATTGAAACAATATCTTTTTCAGTGTAAAAAACAAACATGTTTTTCAAATTTAAAAATACATTGTTTTTAAATGTTTACAAAGAATGTATACTATGTTACAAGATGTAAATACTTATGATTGATGAGGTACTGTTGATGATATAAAATACCCTGGTTGAAAAAGAACATAAGTAGTTTTAGCAACAAAACTTATTCTGAAATTCCTATGAAAAATGAAACCGAAAAACTATTAGATGTAATTGTCTCTGATTATCTTTTTTTTTCAGTTCATTGGATGTGAAATATTTATTTTTTGACAAAAAATTGTTTGCCAACAAGTCTATGTTGATTAAAAAAACTAATGATAGTAAGTATTTGGATACAAATGTTAAGTACTTTGTTTTGGTACATATTTATTAATTAATTATTAATTAATTTCAAATTATGTAATTTTTTAAATTAAGACTATTTTTTTGTTTTTACAAACAGGCAAAATAGTTTTGTTTGTTAATTTTTGGTACATGATGATCGAATTTGTAAATTTTTAACGCCCTATTTAACCTTAATAACCAGAAAAGTTATAACATGAAATAAATAATTTTTCAGATAAGTTAAAAACAGATAAGTCGATTTTCAAAAATGTCAAGAAATAATTCTTTAATTTCAAAAATCGATTTGGTGCTTCAAAGTTGAAAAAAATGTTCCAACCTTGTCTTTGTACTGAATTTCAATTGATTATTTTTGAACTTCTGAAATGCCTCACGCGGTCTCATTTACTGGTGCTTTTTTCTACGTACAATGAAGTAGCGCGTTTTAAAATAAATCTCATTTTATAAAATGTATGATTTTATATAAAGAAAATTTAAATAGAAAATAAATTAATGCAAGATCAATTAAAAATAAATTAACTCATGTCTATTGTTAGGGTTTCCTTCAATTTCTTAACGACCAATCGTTAATTATGATGAATCTGTGGAAGAAAAAGATTCAACTTATATCTGGCAACACTGGTGTTCTAGGGTAAAAGCCCTTTTCACTTCTGGTATACATGCGCAAGATAGTCAAATGTGCGCCCAACGCCGGTTGCAGGTGCGGCGCGCTAACTGGTGGATAGGTGCCAAATCACCAAAAACGTCGAATTAAAAAAAAAAAGAATGTATCACATTTCTGATTAACATGGACATAATAATTTCATAAATCAATTTGCACAAGGTATTAGAGCTTTTATAAGAAATTATTAACGACGTACTGCCAAATGCAAAGTGCCGCTGAAACGTGAACGTTGAGGGAACGGATGATCCCTAGTTGAGGAATTTCAACGCACTGATCCAAAATCGGTATCACGTCGGCGGGAATTCCGCTTTTCTCATGTCTGAAAAACAAAAATTACAATTCAAATTATTTAAAATTTCTTTCTTAAAACTTTTCAACTTTTCATTTATACCTCTTCAGTTAAAGGTACAGATGTTATGCTAATTAACTATCCAACTTTCATTTTATGTATAACAAAATTCATATAATTTATAAATAATATAATTATTTAATACAATGAATTCTTGATCATTTTTTAAGTTTAATAGTCTGATTTAAAACAAGTTACCCGAGGATCAAAACGGTATTTTTTGGCCAAGTCAGGTCCTTCAGGTTGACGCTATTTACAGTTTGCTCGGCCCCTATGATCGTGTACCGATCCTTTTTCTTTTGAAGAATAAATTCAACCAGTTCATTTGGTTTCACCTGTACGAAAGAAACGAAAATATAAAATTTTAAATTCAAAAATGGTATTGCAACATGTCCGCAAAATTGTCACTTCATAGTTACTTGGTCGATCTGAAGCCATTTTTCAGCGGACACGCTCAAGTTCAGGAACTCTTTGTTCTTGATGTGTTCGATGTTGGAGATGACCAATTTTTCGGCACCGAATATCTCGCAGGTCCTGGCGATGCCGCCCAAATTTGGAACCCGTTCAACAAGGGACGCGACGACGATCAAACCTCCGTCCGATTTTTCTCCATTCGATGACTTCCAAGGCATCATCTTCTTCTGGGCATTTGTCAAGTCGTCGCCACAACAATCAATGTCTTGATCGAACTGATGGTGTGATTTTTTAGTTACCTCGATGTGCTCCAAATTAGACGTTGCTGCACCATCTTTATCATTTTCCTGATTTTGCCCGAAGACATCCTTTATTATATTACGATTTGTGTATTCGCTGCTACAAACGTGCATCAGTCTTGGGATGTCATACAAGATACACTAAAATTTCATACATAATATCATGTCACTTAATCGTACTTGTAAATAATGTTTAAACTAATTTTAAAACAAAGTACCAACGGATGTGACAAGCGAATTTTCCTAATTCAAATCTCATTTTCTAATTAACAAATTAGTCAAGATGATAAGTACGTTTCTCAAAAAAAATCTTAGCTATTATATTCATCTTTGGCGCAGTGAATAAGTCGTTGATCATCACTCCAAGGACGTAGGTTCGATTCTCGGTAATCATGTTTTTTTTTCTTTTTTTTTTTTTGCTAATTTAAAATTTGCTGTTAAAAAAGCCTATTAGTTATTAATAAAAATATTTCTGTCTGTATCTATAAGTATTTATGCGGTTTTTTTCCAAATGTTACCGAATTTTTATCGAAGTTTAATAGTATTCATCTGGAACTGCATAATTCTTATTGGTTATAATATATAATTCCATTTACTTTTCATTTTAACGGTTTCTATGCCGTTTTTGTCCACGTTTAATGGATCTATAAGTTCTTAAACCATTTTTTTCAACTAGGAGCCTTCACTCGAAAATTATAAAAAAGAATTTAACATAATTACACAATTTAAATAGTGTATTTACATAAATTTCACGCAATAGTACTTTGTGATACCAGAGTGTCATAAATTCTGCCATAAATTCTGGATTTTCAGAGTTAACATAAGACTGACTTGTACTTAGGCAATTCCCGAGTCATAATCCGTAATAATACATAACCAACTGTGGAAACTAAAAATGTATGGTAATTTAAAAACAGGTATACTTGTGTCGTTTACCTCTGGATTGCAGTGTAACCGAGGATTAAATTTAGTGAAGTAGGAATTTTCTTCGATTGCATTGAATAGTGCAGCTCCGTTGTCCGATGATTGCAGAAATTTGTCTATAGCATCAGCGACGAGCTTGAACTTATCACGAACGTTTTCGCACGATTCGTATATTTTATTGAAGACGAACTGAAAATAATGACTTTTGATTACTAAACTCTTGTACCTTCCATCGATCGGATCATCGATTGAACAAAAATGTTTGTACTTGACTGTGCAGCCGCGTAGAAAAGTTTTGGTCCATGCAAAAAGTAAAAATTGCGGCTAAATTTAGCTCAGCGTAATGTTCTCGTTCTTCCCTATTCAATGAACGAAACAAGTTGTAAATCACTCTGAGAATTGATTGAACGGAATTAGGTTTTTCCTTTTTGACCTGCGAACAAATTGATAAAACCACTTTTGTACAAGTTATATAATTAACGAATTTTTTCCAAGATCAATTTAAAAAAAATTGTAGTAACGAAATTTAGAAGATGAATTAAAAATGATTAAAAATTAATGATCGAAATTAGATCTCTGGTTTATAAATTATCAACATCTCTTACAAACTATTTCATTTCATTTACCAGTTCCAACATGTCCCATATCTTGGGCCGAGTTTTTTCAAACCGAACACAAGTCAGCGTCAAGATCCACTCAAGCAACATGCACACGCTGCTCTGATGATTGCCGTACAAAAATACCTCACTCACTGATACAAAAAACATATCGACTTGTTGCTAAAAAGAACAAATTAAATTATAAATTTATAATCCAATAAATGAAGTATAAGTACTTGTGTAAAATAATCACCTGATTTTCAAAAGGTGTACAGTAAAACCTAAGCAAAATTGTCTGCAAAATTCTCAAGTAAGTTCTGTGCACAAGAGAGTTGTGAAAATATCGTTTGTTGTTCAGACCCTTCGCTTTGTTCAACAACAACATCAAATACTCAACCCCCTCACGTTGATGAGTACCATTCATTGCAAAGCTCCGCAATCTAACCATAGCGTCCAGATTGAAATTCATATAATTCTTCAAGCCACCATGGTTCCCAACTAAAACTCGATAAAGGTTGTTACAAAGTTCAATCTCAATGATCTGGTCCTGTCTGAGAACATCGCCGTGAACGTGACAATCGAGCATAATTTTCGTCCGGATTGTTTCAGTCCCAAGATGATCCAAGCCCCTGAGCAATGAAATTTTGAGTTCAGGAACTTTGTCGCCCTGTCGCAACATTTCTTCGACAACTTGGTTCAATGTATCCAGTCGTTCCAACCCAGGATAATTGGCAAGCTGTCCTATGATCCGTGTGGTTTGATCGGCCGCGGGACGAAAATAGGCGCTTTTCTTACAATCGAGAGTGGCCTTCCAACAGATCTTGATGATCTCACCGCTTTTGATCAAGTCATGATTATTGTTCTTAGATTTTAAATTGGATATCACTTCTCCGAGCACAGTCAGTGCCAATGGAGTGTTCTTCCTTGAAACACACTGCAGCAAGAATAACGCAGCTTCAAACATCTTATCATCTAGCATTTCAATATCCAAAATTCCAGTATCCAAAATTTTAGTATCCAAAATT
>JAPYZS010001491.1:0-15093 GCA_030522925.1 Trissolcus japonicus | reverse complement strand
CACTACTAGTATAGCACTACTATATATAGATATATACCTATATATAATATGGAATATAAAATATGATTGAATAAAAAATTTTGCTATGTCTATTTGAAACATTGTTTGATTTTTAATGATTTGTTTCCATATTCAAGCTAGAGTAATCATCATGTACATAAATAAGTTCATAAATATTTTAATGCTTCCCCTGGTGGCGTCAGAGATAGAGTTTTTAACTTCTAGTTTTCTCGAAGCAAGAGAAAATTGAATCGTGATCAATCATTTTCTTGTATTTTGAAAATGAAAAGATAAAGAGATAGGAGAAGAAACACAAGAATTAGATCAACGAATTATTTTCCAGATTCGGAGTCAGTACACAGTACTAATCAACACGCCGGTATTCATGCTATAGGTTAGTATAATGTACTGATCAACGTGCCGGTATCCATGGCATAGGTCAGTATAGAGTACTGACTCACGCGCCGATATTCTAGGCGTAGGTCAGTATAGAGTACTCCGAGAGGTGCCAACGCGCCGATAGTAGGGAACATTTCATAGTGAATATTGATTTTGCAATTACTAAAAATAACTTAACTTAAACCAAATATTAATAACTTAAAACAAATATTCAGGCATGAGATTTCATGGGAACTTCATGCATTGTCGACATACATTACCCTACATGTGTTACCGACATCGATGTGTCGGTAACACATGTGGGGAAAAAATTAGATATCATATATTTTGAAGTCATCACATTATTTGAATGGTGTTTCAAATATATTCATGATATTTCAAAAGGATGAACGTCCCGTGGAGTGTGACGTTTTATTGGTAAGCTTTGAGGAGAGACAGACTGAAGATCATTTAGAGACAATGGGTTGGAGGAAAGCTCTTGAAGTCGATCGCGAGTAATCATTTCCCTTATATCGTCACGAATATCACATTTGTCATAACACAGCACCAGAAACCTGATTCAGTTCTCGCAGCACTTGAACTGCTGAACATTCAGGATGCTCAACAGCCTTGCGCCTTGTTTTTGCCAAAGATTTTTTCGCTGCAAGTTCAACAAGAAAATGTAGACAGAGAACATAGAATTTAGATCGAATGTTTGAATGGTCGAAAACCAAAGTTTGACAGGTTATATAATAAAGCTATTTTTGATTTATTTTTTTTAATCAGGGAGAATTAATAATAGGGGGACAAAAAGTTGGGGAACACATGGCAGGGGACAATGTTCCACCTATCTGCGCGCTCTATCTCAGTCTCAAGCTAGTTTAATCATCATGTACATAAATTACTTTCTAATTGTATATTGTAACCTTTTTTTTCATCACGAATGTAGGAAAATGCACTTAACGCACCTCTCGGTGGCATGTCTCTCATGACTACTTCCGAAGGCCTTTGGGACTCGGCCCTATGACCCTTACACACTAAAAACCTAACCCTTGGATACTTTTTTTCTCTCCTGCACGGAACTGACGCCAAGCATTACTTCGCCCGGGTTGGCCATCCTACTTCTCTAGCGTCGAGGTGGTTGCCCGTCCTCTCTTTAAGTTGTAGCTTTTTATATGGTTGCGGCCATATCAGCTACCGACTTCCAGTTTTCCACGCACATTAACTACACTCACGAACTAACTAAACCCACGAGATTCCCTGGTATCGCCCTGGATTGGAGCTTTCTAGTCAGGTCTTCTCTTTCTGCGGCAAAGCGTTGACACTCGAAGTAGACGTGCTCGGGTGTCGTGTCCGATTCGGTCACATGTTCGACAAGATGGTGAGTTGTCCAGTGCGAATGAGAAATTGGGTGACGTAGAAAGCAACTTCTCTGTGTTTCCTCGTGTCCTATTTGACGATGTTAGGAATAAGACAGTGAGTTCACTTTCCATCCGTGGATGAATCCCATCACCGTTGCCAAATCTCCATGGTTTTTTTCTTCTCGTCTTGCACGATAGATAGTCTTGCGTCATCAGGGGAAGTTTGTAGGCGCCGAATCATCCTGTCTCGCTCATTTACCAGTAGCTCGATTGGCATCATGTCGGCCAACACGAACGGGGTCTCGCCTGACACTGTGGTACAGATAGGCACCGATAGGCACAGATAACCCGCACGGCAGCTCTCCTGTAGACCCTGGTCACTGGTGTTACTCAAAAGCCCCCCCCCCCCCCATTATATGGAGCTGATGACCATAGAAAGCAGACGCCTACGACTCTGCCTGTGTCCCCCAGTGTTCGGCATTTTGCTAGACAATGCATTGCAGACATGCGATGCTTTTTGACTGACGATTCGGAGATATTGATTTTCAGCTTAGCATCTATTTGGACACCTGAGTATTTCAGTGAGCTCTGAGATATGATGTCGCAGTCTCCAATAGCCAGAGTGATGGTTTCCCTTCTCCTTCTTCTGTCACCAAGACCGCAGTATATTGTAACCTGTCACTTTGTCATGCTGCCTATATTGTCGGAGCGCGCCGTGGTGGTGACACTCGGTACAGCGCCACCTGAGGAGCTGACCTCCGTCAACATGTCAAAATTGGACAATTTTGATTAATTTTTGACAATAAATAATCGTTTATAAAATCAAACAATCGTTTTACACAATTTTTTATTATGCTTCAAAGAAGATCTGTGCCAAATTTCAAGTGAATTGAATGAAAAGTACCTGAGAAAAACAATTTTGGATTTACCCTATTTTCAACCCATTTACTTAAATAAAAGGGGTGGGATCTATTATTGGTGGGTTTTCATGTAATTTTTTAAGCCCATTCAGGTAAAGAAAATATCTATGAATTACGTGATTCCATAAAAGATTGCGGATTTTAGCCATTTGGGTCTCACCTCCCGTTAAGGGAGAAATCAAAAGGGTGAGAGTCTATATTTGGCGAATGTCCGGTGAAGGCTGATAATACTTATAGGCAAAAGCCCAGTAAAGGCCGATAAAACTTAATTAGCGAAAGCCCAGAGTAGTCTGAAACAACTTGGGCCAAAGTCCGTCGGCGGCGATAAAATTCAGAAGGAAATGATAAACAATAAAAAAAACTTTTATTGTCTTGTCAAAAAATCTCATGTGAGATATCACGTAAGTTATCCCGTGACATGACATGGGAATTCTTATATATATAAACGACCTCATGTGATATTTCATGCCAATTTCTCTTATGATATCTCTCCTAATATATAATGTGAGATCTTACGTTATAATCACGTAAGATCTAACAAACCATAGTGCCAAACAAAACAATTTTTGCTTTAAATATAATATGTAAACATATTTAATTTTTAAATATATTTAAATGAAATTATAAATAAAAAAAATAATAACTGATATCATTAGTTTGAAATATAAAAATGGTGAAAAGGACTTTTAGATTTATTCCTTTTTTATTACGCAAAGTTAATGAATATAGATCTGTTACAAGAATTAAGCCTCGTTAAAAGAAAATAAATAATTATAAATTATTCATAATAAATTCACTTATTAAAGTATTTCACAATAATGTCAAAATTCGCTTCAAAAGTAAATTGCGTTGGGAATTTTTTGAAATAGATTCGAAAAAATTTCAACATTACTCGACATTTTTTCAAATCTTTTTGTATTACACAGGACGTCAACACTATTTTTGAATAGAAATTGTCTTTCAATTTGAGAAACCACCCCATTCGCAGTGTGAAAAGTTTTGACTAAATTCCATAACAATATTTAAATGGGTATCCTGTATGCACCCAGAGCGGCCCCCAATGATAAATTGACGTGGCCAAATGCATCAACCGATATATATTGTTGTGCACCGTGCCGCGGTAATTAATTAGTTCAACTCGTTTTATAAAAAAAGAACGAACTACAACTTTTATTTACTTGTCGTTTACCGTTGTACAACTTATTTGAATCGCCGTCCAACTCGAACTCACTGTAATGTTATGAAAAGCAATAACATGGTATTTTACAGATGACGATCGCGTCATCTATCTACGAACCTGACAATTCGAACGTACGCGTCGAAGATATTTTAATGGTCTTGAAAGAAGCCCCACTGGTGTGTGAGAAGTGAGATAAAGTTTTACTTTTCTATCTTTACGAATATTTACTTTTTTTTAAAAAATACTCTTTTTTTCACGAGAAAACCAATATTGTGCAAACGTTTCAACCTCTTCAAGCGCAATATTATGCATAGGATGTACGACAAACCCATTAATTACATCGAAGCATTCTAAATTTACTAACGGAGTATAACTTTCGACACCGTTTATAATTTCATTAAAAGTTTTCGCTTTCTTCATGTTATGTTTCGCTTGCACTGCAGTTTTTAATCGAGGATTACGTTTTGTTATAAGATATTTCATACATTTACTACTTGTTGACCAACTCCTAAGATTGCAGCACTAACTACACCCGTTATTTGCATTGAACTGTACAAGTCCGTGCATTGGGGCCCTCGCGACGCTGTCAATGCAACAGCAAATTGGATAAATTGTGATTAATTACGTTTCAGCTTTAATGTGGCATTCAATTCCTGTTTTATATAACGATTTTTGGCTTGTGATAGGATTTGAAAAAACATTCATTTTGGGTTTATTATGCCCGGACAATAAAGCATATAAAATATTACTAGGTTGCCGCTCCGCGGTAGGATCTTCATTAATCAATGTTTGACCCGTCAAAATTAAATTTCAAAGTAGCATAATTGAGTCCCTTGCAATCGAATTAAAAAATCTCGATATCTTTTCCCATCATAGAAATTACAAAATTTTTTATTATTTGAAATTCTGTTTCTTACTACAAAATCATAATATTCATAATTTTCTTCTAATACGTATGTCCTTAGCAACATTCCAAATGATGAAACATTCTTTCCCATTTTGGAACGTCAATTAAAGATTCGCAATGTTAATACATAACGTTGTGGACACTGTCACGTTTGATGAAGTAGGCTTATATTCACATAAATACAAAACCACATTCGTGACAAGTGATATGAAAAGTTGCTTCATTTGCAGGTTTGAACATTGCATTACTAAAGTGTCCGGCAGTACTGAGAGACCAAATATTGTATTGATGAGACGGAAGTAAGCTTCCACACCGACGAGAGGTAGTTTAAAACTCAAACAATATGACAATATCATTGTTAGGATGTCCACTCGACTTGATGTTACAGGTTCCTTTATTTTGGAGAATTCTTCCAATGAGATCCACTCGCTTAGCATTCTGTATAAATCATCTCCAGTCTTCCGAAGTTCTGTCTCTTCAGAAGTTAATTGATCGATGTTATCAGGCTGTAAAATTAAAAATAAATAATAAAATCATAGAAGAAGTCATATCGAAACTCATTTTTATACAAGAGGAAAGAAAATATTCAATCTCAAGAGATATTAGGATTCCGAAAAGGTAGATCCATGATCGACGTGGTGGACAAAGTCGTTGCAATTGCCAGAGAAGCAATAGCAGGAAGAAGCTGGACGAGCGGTGCCAAGAAATACTGTGCAATAGTAACATTGGACGCGAAAAACGTCCATTCAACTCTGGCAATGGAGCTGCCTTCTAGATGCATGGCAGGTCCCCGTTTATCTGAGAAGAATAATTGCCAGTTATTTCTCAAACCGAGTCCTGACCTACGATTCGAAGGTAGGAATAAAATCGCGTTACCAGTGTTACCAATGGAGTTCCTCAAGGCTCAGTTCTTGGAACGGTACTATGGAACATTATGTATGATTCAGAGGCGAATTCTCGAGTTTTTGCTACGGTCCCGTTGTCGCATGCGTGCGACGGCTAATTTTGTGTGAAGGTGGTAGCACTGCAATTCTGTCTCTGCAAAAGACAAAGGTGAAGAAATTTCAATTAACGGTCATCAAGGCAGGTGCTAACAAGTTTTTTTGTTTGTCTCAGTTTTTGAATTGGATTATAATCAGCAAGTGAAGTAAGTGATTTAATGATGTTGCATAAGGGCACATATAATGCCTTTTTATAATGATTTGTTTTTATTTATTTTATTCAATTTTTTGTGAAAGTGTAATTCATTTTGTCATATTTTCAAAAAACTAACCTTATTTTAAAGTTAAAAACTGAATGAGATTCTTTGCTATATTTGAAAAAATTGGCGAGCTGTTATCTTTTTCAAGAAAAAATTTTGTAATAAATGCTATATTTTTAAATAAATATATGTACTTATGTATAAAAAAAAAATATATATATATGACATTTTTTGACGTGTTTTTGTATTGCAGACAAAATGTCTAAAGTAAAAGGTGCGAAGCGATGCAAAAGCTTGAACGTAACGGATGCGCAAAAAATGTCTCTCGTCGAGTTACTGCAAGAAAAACCGTATTTAATCACAAACAAAGTGGACGCTGAGTTCACAAAAGCAAGAATGGCAAAGGATTGGGAGGAGGTTGCGACAAAAATATTAACAAAAAAAATATTGGAATTTGCCGAAATTTTTAACGTTTTTTTGCATTTTGTTTCTCTTGGCTTCCTAATTTTAACTATAGCATTTTGTTTCAATAAGTTTGTAATGTAGTCATATGACTAAATATAACAATTTCATCGATCAATATATATTCATGACCACTGATTTATTTCAGCTAAGTACATTGTGCAGCACAACGATGTATTCGACAACGACGATGATGACTTTGATGATGTGTTGTAAGAAAAAAGGACGAAAAACCGCCAATTCCTGTTGCCTCCAGAAGCGAAAGCTACCAAGTAGACGTTCATATGGTAAGTAAGAATGAATTGAACTATTCTAAAATGATCAAATTTGTCATATTTTTTGACAAATTTGATCTCTGTTTGATCAAATTAAATTCACAACTGATAAAAAATGATTTTTTTAATATAAAACTAATTTTACAAAATTACCCAGAAATGACCGACGACGAAGACGAGGAATCACAGGAAAAAGAAAACAAGCATTTCAACTATTTAACAAAGCGTCGCAAAATCAGCACCAATCCCACCAACAAATTTCTTGTCGAAATGAACGAAGTAACTCGCGCATATTATGAGGAAGACCTGGAATTAAAGCGAGAAAATATCGCTATCAAAAAACGCATCGCCACTGCTATGGAGAAGTTTGTGACGAAATTCACAGAGTAGAGAAAGTTTACGATGGACAGGCTAAACGATATTTTTTTTCTCGTGTTTTCTTAAATCAACATAAAATTATTGTTTTTTTTCCCAACGATTTATCCAGCCAACAAGCTTTGTTTATAATTAAACAATGTTCCATAAAAAAAAATATCGTGTGCATAAGAAAAAAAATGAGGTTTCATTACTGCGTTTTTTTCATTTTTTATTCATGTCTAAGATATTTATCATGTTGCAGCAAGTAAGTAATGAAACCTGATTTTATTTTTTTTTAATCTCATGAATGAGCAATTTTATTTAAAAAATCGTGATTTTGCGATCTGTGATTTGCATCCTAGAATTACTGTAATAAACAAACAAGACTGTTATATTTGTAAGACAAATTATGACGTAATATAAATTAAAATGAATTTATACATTTTTTTTATTGTCATTGTAAAAGTAAAGTAATAATATGTGATGAAACATCTTAAAAAGAAAGAAAATATTTAATTATAGCAAGATATTTTTATAATTTGTTTCTTATATTCATATTTCATCAATTTTCACAATACCAAAGTTTGCGGTAATAAAATATTTCCTTTCTTCCGTTCGACAAATCTCGTTTTTGTATACGTCTATATTCTCTTTAAAATAAAAAATATTATTAACTAATAAGTTTTATGGTAACACAGAAAAGGCTGTTTTATGTTTACAAATAAAACTAATTTTAATAAAATGTTTCGATTAAAACAAGTGATTTCTGTAATTGTAGACATACTGAAAGTTGTATTTTATAATAGTATAAAAAGTTTAATAAATTTGACTGAAAATTAGTTACAATTGGTTTTGGTACATGTAGTTCGTAAGAGCTCTTCGCACTTCTTCGCCCGCATCCCGATTATTGCCGTTATCGTTGACTACGACTTCACCAAAAGCGTTGTTTATTTGTAAAAGATCATCAACTTCGGGAATAAAAGATGGCAAATTATGTTCGAGCGCAAAATTGTGTAATACAACACACGAATTAATGATTTTTGAGGCAGTTTTCGGATCATAATGTAAAACACGATCCTTGTGTGTACATCTGAACCTCATTTTCAAGACTCCATTACAACGTTCAATCGTGGCTCGTGCTCTTGTAAATATCCGATTGAAAAATGATTCAGGGGATTCATCTTGAGGATTCAAATTAGGAGTTAGTAGCCATGGACGCAATGGATAGCCAGAATCTCCTGAAAAATAATAGTCCAAATAGTACATGACGATAGACATCATAATTTTTATTTTGATTAATTATTTTGTTAAAAAATTCGTTTTTTGGACTTGTGCCCTTTAAAAAAATCAATTCAATTAAGCTTTTATTACATATATATTTTTTACTGATTTTTTTTCTTTTGGAAATTTTAATTAATAGTCATTATTTTTTACCTAACAAGTAGAAATTTTCTTGAGGCCACAATAGAGAAATTCTTTCCATGGCAGTTCTTATGTTAGACATATTCCAAATATGTGCGTCGTGAATACTACCTGGAAACTTGCACTTGCACATTTATCGAATGAAAACCTTTTCGATTGACGTAAACGTATTCCGGGTAAGCATCATCTTCAACATTAGGGGGTACAATTGCAACGTGAGTGCAATCGATGCACCCTATGGCTGGGATTCTAAATTTTTCGATGAAGCTAGAAAAAAAAATAGGTATAATTAAATGAATTACAAATTAAACGAATTACTTCTTATTTAGGAGTGACGACTTATATTTCTCAATGTGTTTGGGACTGAACGATTTAAGCAAGCTTGTATTTGTATACCTGTCGCGCACATTTCTTAGCTCTTCTAAATTTTCTAGGAAATGTATCCATCGTCGCATGACGTTTGGATGGTTTGCTGCATCAATCACTTCGTTGATGCACCTTGACACAGATGACGGACTAATTGAAATTAAATTATTGCAGCCAATATCCATATGATAAGATCCACTCGAAAAGAAACGTAATGCACATAAAACCTGTCAAAAGAAATAATTTTATTACAAAATAAAATATTACGAAAGTAATTGAACATAATTAACATATTAACCCATTCTTTGCATAACATTGAAAAATATAAACATGTTATGTTAGGGCCTATGTTAGGGCCTACTTTTTCGCCTGGACAAATAAATTATATACAAAATTAAATAAAACTGATTTTTTAAAATGATGCACATATGCATCAATGGCAAGAAATGGGTTAATTATGTTTCAAAGATAAATACTTTAGTGTCTACATCCAAAGCAGATGCTCTTGTCGGTTGGATCATATAAGGTTCTAAGATATCGATCCATTCCCTTGCAGCATCTTTTGTCAATCTAAAAATTTCTCTAAAACGACGATCAGACATCTCGAATGGGTCACTGCGAACATTATATTGTCGATGCAAGGGTTGACGATAAAATTCCAAATTCCTCATGACAGCTACAACTTGAAATATTGCGTTCATCTAAAAAACACATTCACATAAGTTTTAATGTAAAAAATGTAAAAATGAAAACAAAATTACACTGATAACAGCATGCATTTTTCAATTTTTTTTTAAATTTTATACTTCAAAATGATATATTTAAAAATCTACTTATATGTGAATAATAGTTTATACACAAGATGTTTAATTGAATTACGAGTTGTTTAGGAAGTTATTTACCGTTTTTTACACCAATTTGATTGCAAATGCTAATCTATTAAAAATACAGATGTGCTCCAAAACCTGCCAAACTCGAGACAATCTTTATTTACATTGCTCTTTTCATAATCATTTTCACTGTTGCCAACCTTCAGTACCACTCAGCCGTCGCATGCGTGCGACGGCGGGACTGTAGTAAAACTCGAGAATAGGCCTCTCGGTGTTGAAGCTATCAATACCCGAAGGCGCTAGAACAGTAGGATTTGCCGATGATGTAGTAAATTCACGCACGTCGCAAATGAAGTTGTGGATGATATCCGGAAGTGGCTCTACTCGGTGGGTTTACAGCCATGATAAGACAAGATACAGACCGAGGTGATCCTTGTGACAGGGAGAAAAGCCAGGGAATGCATTACTGCGATGTCCCCTCGCAATCTTCGAATTTTCAGCCAGAGAGCATCGCGTGTTATCAATGTGCTGTCGAGCATCATGTTCAACACTGGTGGACTAAGGCAGACCCGTAAACGCCTTCTTTCTACGGTCACTACCTCCATCCTGTTGTTCGCAACACTAGTCTGGTCATCGGATATGAACACCATCTCATATGGCCGCATGATGTCCAGGGTTCATCGGAGAGATGCATTACAAGTCATCTGTTCCTATCGCACGGTATCTGACTAAACCGAATTCGTATTGGCGGACATTACACCAATTGAACAATTGGCGAATGAACGAGACAGGTGACACGAGCATCGCGTGTCACCAATGCATTGACTAGCATCATGTAGAACACTGGAGGACTTAGGCAGAGTCGTAGGCGTCTGCTTTATACGGTCATCAGCTCCAAATTGCAGTACGCAACACCGATATGGTCATCAGCTGTGAACACCATCTCATACGCCCGCATAACGACCAGGATCTACAGGAAAGCTGCCTTGCAGGTTATCTGTGCCTATCGCACAGTGCCAGGCGAGGCCGCGTTCGTGTTGGCTGACATGATGCTAATCGACCTACTGGCGAATGCGCGAGACTGGATGTATCGCCGCGCACAAGCTTCCCCTGAAGATGCGGTACTGCTCATGGTGTAGGACAAAAAGAGAAAAACGGTGGAGATGTGGCAACGTCAATGAGATTCATCCACGGATGGAAGGTGGACCCACCGCCTTATAGTAGACATTGTCACATGGAATGGGAGGAAAGATGGGGAATTGGATTTCTTCCTTACGCATTTCTTTACGGGTTACGGCTGTTTCAGGTCGTACCTAATTAAATTTAGGCTGGCCACCTCGCCTCTATACCCAACGTGCGATCAAGCCGAAGAGACACCAGAGCACTTCTTCATTGAGTGCCCCCGCTTTGCTACGGAGGGAGAAGCGGTGAATCGACAGCTCCAAACGAGGTCCACACCTGAAAGCCTCGTCAGCATGATGCTACTTTGCGAAGACAACTGGAGAGTAGTTGCGGTCGCGACCTCAGGGTTAATGAAGAAAGTGAGACAGGAGGAGAGATTGAGGAGAAAACCTCTTCAACGACAATAGAGTAGACAACTAGCCAGTCTAACCCAGGTGAAGAAATGCTTGACCGCCGTTCCGCGCGGTGTTTATATGGAGTACCCTCAAGGTTAGGTTTTTAGTGGGTCTTCGGACTGACTCGAAGGCCGACCCAAAGGCACTCGGAGGTAGTCATGAGAGACATGCCACCAAGGGTTGCCTTAAGTGCATTTTCTTTTCTTGATAAAAAAATCGCTAAGACACACCCCAGTCTGCTAGAGGGACAGCTGCCAACGCCAAAGCTGGCGAGGAAACAGCCGAAGAAGGAGCGACGCAAGTTTGTGAGACCAATCCGCCCGAACAAGAAAGAGCAATCATATGCTGATATTTTGAGGTCTTTGATGAGCGACCTAGAAATGAAGGTGATCGGAGACAGCGTTACGAAAATACGTAAAACCGACGCGGACAGTCTGATGCTGGTCTTAGACAGAAAGACCCATGAGAAAACAGGAGAGATACTGACAGTAGACGAGAGAAAGCTACATAATAAAGCCGAGGTCATCAACCGAACCGTCACGAGGACTATCGAGCTGAAAAATCTGGACGAGCTGATAACAGCCGAGGATATCTGTGAAACCCTGCACACGTAAATAAAGAGAGCAGAGACGATCGCCATGAGCTCTATTAAATCTCTTCGACCAGCCTACAGAGATGCATAAACAGCAGTTATAGTCTTACTTACTAATTTGGTGCAAACGATTGGGGCCGTAGACAAACTTATAGTAGGCTGGGTGGTGAGCAGAGCAAGAGAGAAGAACACCCTCTTGAGATGCTATAGATGTTTCGGTTTTGGACCGAAACATAGAGCCTCAAGGGCCCGAACCGTTCGAATCAGTGCTACAAATGTGAAGACACTAAAAAATCGCCCGAAACTGCAAGGTGACCGAATACAAGTGCCTGATGTGCGAGAAGAACGGAAATCATCGTACTTGATTAAAAAAAGCGCGATCATTACCGCTTAACCTGCAAATCAAAATTAGACAGCTGTCAGCCTTGTGTCAATCAACGGCAATCGCGTTTTGTTTTTTTTCCGTATAAAAAAAGAAATAATATGAAAAATCTCAAATGCTGTTACGCCTGTTATTGCCTATCTCGTTTTCTTGCCATGCCACCGATCCCAGACAAAATCTCACGGACCAACCAATACCGGAAATTTTTTAGAGGGCCCAAGGCAGCGTCACAAACATCATACTTCATACAGTTTTTAAGGTTATGATCCTTAATCGTAATGATAAAACTATCAAATAATCATATATAGGTGTTTGAAAATGGTTGAAATTCTTGAAAATATATTGAAAACCACGGCTTTCTGAAATTGTCAATACGACGACCACGGATTTTTTTCAAATGAATTATCAAAATTACTTTCTTCTTTCATTTATTTGAATTTATTACAATCTGCAGAGTGGTCTTACACATCAGTATCTGATTCGAAATGAAACACTTGATGAACATAAAACGTATGGTAGAGGTGTAAGGCCAAGTTTCGGTAATAATAAGCATTATTTTTAGCACTCGGTACCATTTTGTAATAGTACCGAAACTTTTTATTTTTCTGACTAACTCAAAGATGTGTTTCATTTTTCTCTAAAAACCGTTTTAATGCATAGAATTATTTTCATATTTGATATGAAGCAGCTATCTTGTGAATTGTAATTTATCTCAACCATATTCAAACTCTTCAAACTACAAACTGAATTTTGTTATAGCAATCTCTCTGAATAAAGAAAAATGAAAAACAATAGAAAAATAGAAAAAAAAAGAAACCGTAAATTTAAACTTGAAATAATCCAACGTATCAATTATTTATTGCAAAAAATGTAAAACAATTGTTGTGAAGTATATTTCTCTATTCTGCCGTTATAAATTATTAATGGATTCACGTATTTCATTTCTTTAGTAGACTTGCGTTAGAACTTGTCTATCGCAACATAAGTTTTTCTCGTTGTTCATAAAATAATATTGTAAAAAGTTAAACATATTTACTTTTTAACTTGATGATTTTTTATTAACGTTCTAACTATTTTATTTAATATAAATTTGTTGAGATAGTACTCCAGAGGTGAATCATTTTGAGAATGAAGCTCATATGTAAACAGACTTCTCCAGATATCATTTTACATAATCAATAAAATGTGTACTTTAAATGCATAGAAAAGAGATGCTTCAAAACAATATATCAGCCAGAATTAAAAAAGTGAATATGTAATTTTAGTAGAAAAATGTTTTTCGTTCGTTAATATTGTTATAGACGACAATTATCAAACCAAACAGACAAACAAAAACCAACCAGGTTGCGATCGATCAATTTAATTATAGTAACTGATATCCATTTGTACGAAAAACTTTTGAGTACTTGTGGAAAATAGTCGATAGAAAATGATTGTTTTTAAACACATAGAATTTGCTGTTACTTCGCAGGTAACCATTAATAAAATGGTAAGCAATTAAAAGAGCACACAACAAAATTATTTTTCTAGATATTTGGAATAGTTTTATAAACAAAGTAAGTTTACAACCCAACGGACGGTTTAACCTTGCCTCGTCAGGTCGCTCGTTGGGTCCCTTGATTTCCTTGAAAACCAGGTAACCTTGGACCACATAGTTCTCGGAACTTAAGCCGTAATGACTCTCGTAATATCGTGTATTGGTATTATTTTAACAAAGTATCTCAAATGCTTCAACCTGTGTCCATAATTGTGTTCACAATTTTTCAACAGTCCAGTCGGTTGCTACACTTTTGTTTTGTCTGCAAGATTCATTCTGGCAATATGAAAATTTTGTCTGAAAATTTAGATTTACTTCACAGTCACAGGTAACATAGGCCACGACATTTTTTTTTTGAGACTGTTTGAGTCCATATAAGAACTCCAAGTACTATCGTACATCATAAGGAGTCATACTGGACAACACGTCTCGATATAGTCCAACCGAGGTTATTGCTTATATCCTTCTTGTCTGCCTGTATCTCTTCTGGCTTTTTCTAGTCTGACTATTTATCTGATGAATTTATGGAGATGAATAATTTCATTACGTTTCTTCTCATGAGCTTTACTATTCTCATAGAAAGTGACGTCCTTGAATTCGACGATTTATCTTCTTTTAGGATCATACAGCTGATGATTGATAATTCGATTTTGATAACCTACCATCAACGTCTCCTTTACTTTGAAGTCAAACTTGTATCAAACTGGTCAGGACGATGCTCGTAAGCTGGAGTACCAAAGGATCTCAAGTGAGAAAGTCGAGTTTTTTTCTAGTTCAGATTTATTATAGTGTCACATTTTCTCTGTTAACAGCAGATAGTGTCAGATAGTGTCAGCAGGTTCGATAGTGTAGTTCAGGAGACACGGCAGTTTGTCTGGCCAAGTACAAAAGACGAGGTTTTCATATCGGCTCACGCGATTGATGAATGTGCACTAGTTGGCTTGCACTTTCTGATCGCGCTACGTCCATTTGGCCACTGATTTGACTGTTGCCACATTTCCCTCTACGACCTCCAGTTTCACCGTAAAGCCGATTACAGATCTTTAGATGACATTCTTGATTAGAACAACTCGAATCTGGATTCATCATATTCGTTTAGATGCTCTAATCGCACGGATCCGTTGCTCGTCTTTAAAGCTTGATTCGCAGGACGGACAATTCAATCTTACTTTCTTTAACCGTAATCAGAGTCTCTCGCAGTCTCACGATCCTGGGCCCATAACCTGTTGATAATCTGCCAGCGCAGATGTTAAAGTTTAAACTGCTCAGATAGATGTCACTTAATTCTAGTTTCACTTTATTTTTCTTATGTTGGTATTCTATGATACGGTTTGTTTTTTTTCAGT
>JAPYZS010001490.1:0-15107 GCA_030522925.1 Trissolcus japonicus | reverse complement strand
GTCCATGCTCACGAGTATAGACAAAAACATACATAGAAATGTTAAATAGAGCTCAAATAGAGTTTATTTTAAATAAATTTTCAAGTATATAAAAACTTAATTCAACTATTTTTTAATTACTTTATTCAAGTGAAATGTACTTAATTCAAGCTACCTTTTTCTTCAGTGAAGTCATCAGCAAAATTAATACATACTTTAAAATTGCCCCCTCGTAGGGTCATAACTGCTTGCAGTTATAATGTGTAACTTTTTTTATTTAAATTATATGCCATTATTTGACCTCTTGCCACTAATGAATGAAGCAATATTGGTCCAAGAATAAATATTTACTAAGGGTAATCTAATATCAACAACATGTCTGTTAATGGGTATAAAATTTTCATCATTTAAATGTCACTGTTTTATATGGCACAATTCTCTCCTTTTATTTCGTGTGGCGACAAATTTTTCGTAATAGTCGATGCAGCAAGCGCAAATCAATATTGATATTAATCAAGTCGATGGGAAGAAATACATTAGTGAAATGGGAAGTTTGGCGAGAGGCAAACGCCTGGGAAATTCGTAGCTGTCGTCAAGCTAATGGCACTAAAAGCGGCGAACTTGGGCAAGCGATTCAACTAAATGTAACGATTTTGTTCGCTGTACTCCCGGGATTATTAATTCGTTGGAATATTAAGCTCCGCAGGTGCGAGCTCCGAAGTTCAACTGTGCTGGTACAACGTACGTTCAGCTTCACGAATGGGTGCCCAAAATATATCAACCAGATTTGCAAATAGAATTTTTCAATGTTCGCGCAACATTTCTATCCGACAAGCGGAAAAAAAATGAAAACAAAATTCATACAATTCTTCGCAAAAATATTTTTGTGTTTTGATTTTTGAATGTTTATTGCGAACAAGCAAATGTTTCAAAGTTCCTATTCATGTTACAAAATTCAAACACGCGCTTCGCGCAAGACTAATATTTATTTTAATTATCTTTATTAAAATCCTAATCACAATTCGTAATGACACTCAAAATGTTGAACGACATATGGGTTACCCCCGAAGCAGTGCAGTGAGCAATTCATCGAGCCAACTGAAACCTGCACGCTTTTGGGTTGCAGGGACGAGCAGCCACCGATCTCAGTATGGAAATATAGTCCATAGACCGGCGGGGCATCCGAGTGTAACTTTACTGGTACATTTCCTTATTTTCCTGATCCTTTTAAATTCTAAAACTTGCGTGGTACTTTGAGCATTGAAAGAGGAGTGTCCCAAAAAAATTCAAAACTTACAGTAGTCAGAATTGTCGAGGTTTACAAATAAGTCACCGATATAAGGATATCACGCAAAATATCTAATTCTTCACCAGTCTTTTGTTTGCATTTGCGCAAAACGTGCGAATGCAAACAAACCGGCCCGTCAAAAATAATCGATGACGCGAATATTGGCCGAGCATCCAACTTCAGTCATAAACTATTTAAATATGGATTAATGGATGAATGGATGGATTTTTGGTATTTTGGTTTGAAATAACAAAACAACAATTTCGAGTTAATTCTTATCGGTGACAAATTTGAATAGAACTGACGACGATTTTCCTCTGGAAAGATAGGGAGACAAAAAAAATTCCTGTCATGTCGCGCGTATGGCGCAACGCAACAAGACTCTGGGAGTGTGCTTGTAATCCCGCGGTATTAATCCGGGTTATGAGCTTAGGCGCGCGGAGTTCGGCACTGTAAAATTCTTACGGCTTCGTAAACTTGAAAAAGCACCTGCGACTGCGACTCTTTGCCGATTGGTCATGCGTGCTTTGGATGTCGTACCTCGTCGAGTTCAAAGGTGCTTTTCCACATTCGAAACGAAAGACGGCAATGACGAAAATCTCCGTCATTTCTGCACCAATAAAATTCAAAGTGATCGAGCAATAAAAACGAGGTTATACGTTATCAGGCTTCCGATTGAGTCGTAACCTCGAACGGAAATTGAGTTACAATATTTGGAGGTCAAGTTTTTTCTTCAATTTGAAACGTTTGAAATAATCCCTAAATAATACAATGTATTACATGTATACAAGTATTTGGCATCAGGAATAATTTAACGATCGGTTGAGGAGGTTAATTCAGTCAACCAGCGCCATCTACAATACGATTTTTGTTGATTTGTTTTCATAACCGCGAACTTAGTTTATTAACACCTTCCCATGTAGAATTTGCCAGCGATAAGCGAAAATGAACAACCGATTCTACGTTGGACCAATGTTGGCAGCCAATGTTGGAGAGCCAACATTATATCAATGTTTATCAAACTGAATTGCCATCGATGCAAAAAAATCGGATAGCCAATTTTGCCATACATCATTTATACAATGGTGGCATCCAATTCTTATCCAACATTGGCTGGGAACATCAGTGGCCAACGTTGGGCCAATGTTGGAATAATTAAATCTTATGGATAAATGAGTGACATATTTTTGTGGTTGACAGGAAAAACAAGGTAAGTATATACGGAATCCCTATACAGTTACCTCGTTTTACCTGTAAGCCACAGATTTACATGACTTGTGATAAGACAGTCGATAAAGCTATGATCTACGTTGCAGACTAAGGACGACCGTTCGAATCTCAAGCCAGAACCAACAACTACCTTAAATATATCGGACTTTTAAAATTTCTAACACTGACTATAAATCATAATAACAAAAATCTAAAAATAATAGCGTAAAAAATTGTCAATATAAATAAAAAAATTAAATTTATTTTAAATAATTTAAACAACTTAGGTATAACACTGGCAAAAAGTGTTGAGTCAACGTTGGCTGGCGATTATGGGCGGGCGTTTCATCCCAGAGATTTACCATCTCTGGACCGATGATTGGCAGCCAAAGTTGACTCAACTTTCACAACGTTCTTCCAGCATTGGATGAAATATAAATTTCTACATGGGTTGCAATAATAAGCCTTGAGTCTTAGTTGGCAGAATTGTGTACGGTACTGGGGAGCTTTCATTATATACAACGCAGCTACACGCTTTATTGAACTGCGCAACGCCATCTTGCGGTTGGCGATTAACCAGTAGGAACAATGGCAAGCAGAAGTTCGCTGTCCCAGAAACACTGTTGTTTAGTGCAACGAAGACAGATGTGCCGGAATTCGAGGTCACGTGACACCTCACTAGGTCATTAATTCGAGTGGATGCGCTCTCATGTTCCGCGCGTCTCCGGGGAACCGTTGATCAGTTCGCAAAAATGGAACTGTTTGTGACAGACGAGATGGATAAATGTATTAGTTTAGCGACTGTGGTGTTCCAAAAGTTAATGTACGTTCTAAAAGAAAAAAAATGTCGCGACAGAGTTGCCGCAACGAGTTACGACAAATTTGAAATTGAAAAGTATTATTTAATGAGAAAATTTAGAAATACCTTAAAGATGTTTTATTTTCTTTATGACTACGAGATATTTTTTGAAATTAAGTTTTTGATTTGCATTGTCTTTTTACAAGGTACAACGTCGGTTAAAATAGTAAGCAAGGTTATCAATCTTTCTAAAAAAAGTACCTGAAGAACCTGATTTGATGCAGTATTCGATGAAATTAATTTTTTGACATTCTATGAGATCGTTATTGTGTCACGTACAAGAACGTTAAGTAAATTATTTCTAATGTTATTAGTAAGCGAGTTTATAGCTTTTTCTCATAAAGTACCTTTTTTATAACTTGAACGATATTCGTCAAAAGTGACTTTTCCAAAGGTTTACAGCATTCTTCGCTGGCAAAATATACAAAATAGAAATAAAATACTACAAAATATTTACTACCCTAAAGGCTAGAAAGTTTGTTTATTTTTCGCAACAATTTATCTTCGTGGTTAAGTCATCACTTTAGAAATTACCCTCTAAATCTGAATAAGTGAAAATTTCACTTTTTGAAAAAAAAAGTGGAGGACTTTGACTCATTTTGAGTGAATTTCCCTCAAAATACGTGAAAATTCACTCAAAATATGTCGAGAGTCGTCCACTTTTTTGCAAAAAGTGAAAATTTCACTTATTCAGATATACAGAGTATACTACTGTAAAAATCTACAAATTGATTTACCGCTCACAATAAGACTGAGGTTAACATTATTTTCCTTCATTTTATTCACATTGTTTAAAACTTTAATATAATGTAATACTGCGTTGTATGGCTTTACAAAGCATACCGTTAAAAAAAATACTCAAAGTGGATGGTAAACTTATACTCTCCTAGTGTAAACTCTGCATGAAGTAGTCTCTTATTAAATTTATAGTTATAATATTGTACAAAGAGAATTTTATTTCGATGGTCGCATTTTATATCCACCGGAATATTCAGTATATCTCATACAATTTAATGTAAATTTGATACACATTCGACGATGACCTCAGGTCAGACCTTCAACGTCAGTCATAATATTACGATATTTAGACTGAAAATAGTGGTTCGGTAAATGAATTTGCAGCAGCGATATAATCAATGAAAAAAAAATTTGATTTGCTTCCTGGGATCTCAAATCTTGCCTATTAATTACACGGAAGAATGTGTAGCGTAGTGAGAAATAAAAATCCAAATTTCTTCGATGAGGAATCTTTTCCGAACAACAACCGGAGTTATCCGACCAGAAAGCAGCTCCCGCAGCGGTGGACGCCAGTTTTAATGTGTCTGGCGGTGCAACGTTGCCAAAGCGGCACTATATTTTTCCGCTCAACTATATTAGATTCTCTATTTCTGTGTACGTCACTCACACCCAATGAGGTGGAATGCGGTAGAATGTCTTGAATGGCCAACAGAGATGCGAATAAATGATTTTAATCAGTCGCGACTTTCGGAGACCAACAAGTGTCCGCCCATGACAATCTTTTCCTTTCTTTTTTTCTTTTCTTTTCATTTTATTTTATTTCAATTTCGTTTTTCTGAGATCCCGAGACCCGGAACGTAAATCCCCCCGAGCGATTCATCAGTGGTACCATACCAAATGTGTTTTAATATACCGCGTGGATTCATATTCATTTTTGTGCGAGGGCAATATTTACACGCGTTGACGTCTGAATATTACAGTATTATGAAGAAGACGAGCGAGCCTTGGCGTAGATAAATGAATTTAAATTGCCGCGAGATCTGTTGCGCGCGAATATTTCGCCGAGGCTTTTTGTCAAATAAAGCGCCAAACGAGAAACGCATGTCTTCTTTATGAACCAATAACGGCTTGTGTCTTGTCGCTGTAAATTATTGGCCCCTTCGTCTCAAGTAAGCCCCCACGAAAACCATCCAGCTTTATGAGACCCGCAGCTTTAATGGTCTTTTGATGGTCCAAGGGGTTCGATCTAGGTCACGCTCACCCCCTTGTTAGTTTTCTTCTTTTCATTTTTACTACCCGCCACTATTTTGCTATTCGTGCATTCTTCAACCTGTGTCACTAACAAAAATGTCGTCCAGCTGTCATACTTTTCTTGGCGTTCGCAGCAACCAAGTCGCGCGCGCTCGTAATTTCGTTTCTCTGGCAATGGTCTGGCAACAGGTGGGGCAAATTTCTGCACCGACCGTTGCCCACGAAACTACACCGATACTCGACAACCAAATTTACTCCAATTATTCCATTATGTCTCCACCAGTGAACATCTGTTTTGCAACAGTGCGCAGAATACACTGATTCGTTAAAGGTCCTTCGAGCCGGAAATGAATTTGGTTTCATTTTTCGATGCCTTACTTGATTATAACAGAAGATAAAAATATGAAATTGAATGTGTTGAAATAAAACACAAACATTGTACGAATATCAAACACATGTTTCAACGAAACTTCAAGTCCCCTTGTTCATTGATGGAATAAACAACATTCATTCGTTTAGCAAGTAAGAACGATTCCTGAGGGGAACCGCTGAGCGAATGAACTAATTTAGAAAAAAAATGTTTGTATGAAAAATTCCATAACTGATACCAGTGGCACAAATAAATGCTAATTCCATGATATTTTTTGAAGATTCTCAGAACAAATACATCAGCATTTTTCGGAATTGGCTATTAAGATATTGTAATTTCTTGTTAAAAATGAATAAATAAAAAAAAACATAAATGAACATTTTTTGTCATTTATTTCTTTTTTATTCCATTTAGATTAATTAGATTAATCCAATTATTTCCATGGTTAAAATGAAGTTAATATCAATGTTTGATGGATTTAGATACTTTGCATGATCCTAACTGGATTGATTTATAATAAAATTTTCAATGATTAATGAAAAAGTTCATCAAAGAAACTAACATGAAAGGTTGAGCTATGTCAATGTCTTAAAAAATTCGGCGTTCCCTCAAGAAAACTGAGTATCGCTCGGAATATTTTTATACTGTCCTTCACTTCCAAGAATCTTGTAGTCATCAAGTAGATTACTAGATTCCTAGTAAATGACTGAATAAACAAAAATGAATACAATTCGTAAACGTTATTGTATTATTTTCAAATTCAGTTAAAAAACGGTAATAAATATGCAGTTTAAAATATTTCTTATTTCACTTCGAGCCACTGAAATGATTTGTTTTCGACATTTTGTATGGTCCTTCGAGCCGAAAAATGTTCTTCGTATGTTTTACTGACAAATTTTATGATATACAAACTATTTCAAAATGGGCCTTGTGAACCGTCAGGAAAATTTTCATTTCCTATTTTCAATATTTTTGAATAACAAAAATAATTATAAAAAACTTTCGGAAAAATGAGGTAAATAATATATTCAAAGTCATTGAAAGTAAATTGTTTGATTGCCATGACTTCTAGCAGTCGCGCATGCTAAAATTCTTACGATGCATCGTCGAACTGAAATGTATAATGGTAAATTGGCGGTTAACTTTTGCGATTCGATTTGCTTGACGTGTTTTAGTACTCACATTAAACGGAAGACTCTAGTTGCTGAGCCAACACGAACTTATCGATCAGCTGTAATCACTTGCCAAACAGTTGCACGATTGCCGCGGATTATCTCAAGAGTTTTCTGTCTTCACTTACCTGAAAGAAAAGAAAGAACCAAATTAATTTGACAGGTATAATAAATATATTCAATTGCAGGTAAGTTTTAATTTCTTTTGATTTGTCAAAAATATTTTCTAAAAAATTCCATTGCATAATGAAACAATTTATCAAAGGCGGAAGATGGCTGCGGGTTGGACCTTTGGTCAAGTTCGTGAGTCCAACTTTTTTTTTTACAGGTTGATGTTTTTTTGACAGCTGAGAATGTACAGTTCAAAACTGTAAAAATTAATGATGAACCATGTAGTAAATAAATGTTTGAATAAAAAAAAAGAATTTTCTTTTTAAAAACGTTCCAACGGTGAGGTTCATTTCTGTCAAAAATTGTTTTTAATTGTATTCTAAAATTTTCCTCGAATGTTCAACATTCACGCTGAACGAATTGAATATCAATTTTAATACAGTTTTATGAGATTGGACAATGGAAACAGTAGATGTCGTAAAAATTGACAAAACTATGCGGAGTTTGTGCCGAAATGTTGCGCGTCTAATGTGGTCGTCCTTGCGCTGTCACGCGAATAAATTTCGGTTGGCTTTCCGGCGTCGTAAACAAGCGGGCCGATTAGAGTGCGCGATTGCAGAGCCACGCGTCGCAGGGGGCCGTTATTCTGCAACGATGTGTAACAGGTGCCACGCGATGCGCTGCATTTCCGCGCTGCACACGTTTTATCAGCCTTGTTACCGGCTGCAACATACGTGACGAAAATGAGATGATTCCAAACCGTCTCTAGAAATGGTTTAGAAAATATAATTTTTTGGTTGTTAATTTAAACATTTAAAGGAAAAATAAAAATTTATTTTCAATTATTTTAATATCAAATTACTGTCCGAACCGATGCTAATCAATATTTGAAATTAATACATCATACAATCATTTTTGTGAAAAATGGCAATATTTTATTTTTGAAAACTATATACAGTACGAAATCAAATTATTCACATAATTAATATAGCCGTGGGGTGGAAAACAATATGTTGCATAAGTTAACAACAAAGCTCATTGGAGCGGACTCTAATTAATACTATTACCCATTAGTGCGCCACAAAACGTTTATGCACGAGTTTACTGTTTCCATTTGGTTATAATATGTTTAAGTTTTATTCTACGAATTACGAACGCAACAAATTTAGTGTTTGCTAACAAGCGCATTAAAAAGCTTCGCGATGCATGAAAAATGGATTGCGAGTAGGGATTGAGTAATTTTCATAAAATCCATACATGCGAGATACACACGGTCATTACCACGTTTGTTCTCAAATTTGTCATCCGTTTTCTGATTATAATTCACTTTTCTTCTGCTTGACAAAACCGGCAATTTTATTATCTGTCGGGTTTGTTATTATTTTTGTTAAATGTTCTTTTGTTAAAGCTCGAACCGAAACAAAACGAGGAGACGAAAAATATATTTTATATGATTGCAAAAAAATACAATTGACCGTTTTGTGAAGTACAATTAAGTTACAGTTTGCGCGGATAAAAATGAATATGAGATACAGCTTTGTATCCAATGATAATCTCGCGAAGAGCAAATTGCTGCGTTGTTCGTTTAATTTAGCGCGCGCCAAGTGCCGTACCATTGGCCCAAACTTTCAACGATGCAATTTATAACAAGCGCAGCAAAGTTTCGCGCTCGACAAAAAGGGAACGTACAATTAAAAGTTTTCGATAAAGAAAACGCGCGCCAAGATTTTACAGAAAAACTTGGGGGCTGAAGCGGCGACGCCTCCGAAAAAAGACATATGATGCGAAAAATTCGTCCGCCCGTGGGCAAATTAATTTTCGAACACTTCTCTTTTTTTACTGTCTGTCTACTTTTTCATCTCCCTGAATTAATAATTGCATAATTAAACTACGATCAAGTTGAACCGCGGAAATTTAAGAATAAAAAAAAGAAAAAGGTTTTGATTTTTGAGAACACCCTTAGCGTCAACTTCTTGGCACAACACTGGCAGTCCTTGACCTTCGAAGTACCCCCCTGTTCGTGCAACACGTTTGTGAAGTCTCGTCTGACTACCACACGACAATAATCCATTGAAAGTGAACGCTGCGAAACTCGCATACAGAAAGTCCACGCCTCCTGTGCAAAATTATACTCTTATCTCTTATTCTTCAGAGAAGGACCCTCCGGAACCAAAAATTGAATAAAAATCAAAATCTCTACAAAATCATCAGCAGATACGTTGTAAATTAAAAAAAATTCAACCCCTTTAACAATTCCTTTTGTACATATAAAGTAGAATGTTATAAAGAATGTTCAACTTTTTGATTAAAAGTTTTGACGGGTTTCATTTTAACATTTGAACATTTTAACTTGTTTTAACAAGTCATGTCTTGTTTAACAACTTTTTTTTCATAAAAAATTTTTGCAAAAAATATTCCACGTTGTTTGGTGCTTGTAATACCATCGTCGACTCCCTTTTTTTCTAGACATATCGCTTCTGTTATCTCTAAAATGCCCCCGCCACTTGTTGGAGTATTGCCATGCGTCATTTTGCGATTGAGTGTGCACGTGTGCGCCCGCACTCGCACATGAATCACTCATAAAGTAAACAGCAGGGCATAAATTACGACCTGCAAAAATAATTGACTCAAAATATTAAGACATAGATGAGTCGTGCTGCCGTTTAAAAATTTATTGACACTAGTATACAGCGCGCGCTACATAGTATACGGTTTAACTTTTCAATTTTCAACTGCACATTTTCACCTGTCAAATATAAAGCAACAAACTGTCAAAATTGAAGTGGTTACGCATGAACTTGGCCAACGGTCCGATCCGCGGCCAACTTAATGTTCCGTCCACTTTTTCAAGATGGATGGATCATGCCATATACAACACTTATTCGTTTCTGACATATCAACTGATTAGCTGATGATACCTTTTTTTAATATCCTTTTTAATTAAGAGTCTTTTTAAATTTTCTCATGTAACTTGATTAAAAAAAAGAAAAAATAACAAAAACCAGCTGAAAGGTTAAAGGAGTGCATAGTTTACCGAACCTGGAGGATAAATTTCGAGGTTAGGAATTGAGAGGGAATTAATCTGCGAGCTCATGTTGCGCAAAGTAGTCATCAATGAAACAAAAGCTTTCAATTTGTGACGTAGGTTCGATTCCGTGGGCAATTTTACAGAATACGTGAGCAGAGTGTGAATCGAGTTGGAAGCGTGGGTCCAATTGACCCCTGCGAGCGAGACAGAGACGGAGAAAGAGTGACTTCTAATTGCCAATTGACGGCGACGTTGCCGCCCCGCGTGGAGCTGTCTCACATGACGACTCCTCTTCGCGTAAATTCACGATCGTGACACGCCCCCCGACACTTTGTTAACTGTCATCTGGGTCAGGGGCTGTGTCGAACGGTCGAAAATAACTCAAATTTCTCTCAACGCGACTCATTTTTGCACTTTTTTTCAAGTGAGACCAAGCTAAACCTCAAAATTAGACATATCATGTATCTCTTGCCACCATTTTGTCATTTTGTGAATTTTGAAAATAAATTTAAACAATTTTCTTTCATAAAAAAAAAAAATGTTGAACTTTTATATTATCGGATGTTGTATGCTTTGCTTCATTCAGGGGTCTTTTAAATTATTTTGCCAGAAAAACTGACAAAAGTTTAGAATTGGTTTAATGAAAAACTACTTATTAGGTCTCTCTCAAATTTTTACTGGTTATTCGTTCAACAAGACAGTGACACATATCCATATGTCACTAGTGTTGCAGTCCGGCTAGAGGTGACCTCAGAATGGGAGTTGCCTTGATCGCTGTATTCATCCGATCTTAATGAAATTTTTACAGTTTATTTAAAACACTATTTCGGGGAAGATGTCGAAGCGTTATTTTTATTTAAATGATTTTAGACAAAGTTATAGAGAATTAAACACGAAAAATATAGATTTTTTTTCATTGATTTGCTACTAAGACGACTTAATTTATTTAGTTTTTCGTTTTAATTCGATCTCAAATTGAGACTGTTTTTGATCTCGTTTGCATCAGAAATAGATCTGAATAAAATATGACATCTCATAAAACAAATTTCATTAAACTGCATTACAAATTTATCAATAATTATTTGTTATTTCAAAATTTATATAATACTTGGATTTTGACATAATAATAATAAATAAGACATTTCTGAATATGACCGCGTTTTTGAGCAGAGTATAATTTAAAACTTCAAATTTGTTGTCACTTTTACACTGCAGTACATTATTTTATGTATTATTTTAATTTTGATTTAGCATGTCAGTCACAGCAACCTTGAATAAATTAACTGCTACGTTGCTAAGCTGTATATATGTTTGAGGTTGTTTTGCACCAAAAATCAAAATCCAATTTCATTGAAGCTATCAAGTTGAATCGTAAATTATTTAAAAACAAAAATTAAGTAAAACATTGGATTTGTTCTTAAGATTTCATATTTTATTTAGATCTGTTTCTGATGTAAAAAGATCAAAAACAGTCTCATTTTCAGATCAAAATGAGACCTAAGAAAGATCTAAACTTGATCATGCAAAATTAATCTTTTTTTTATCAAAAAAGGTGAATTTTATTTGAATCGAATTATGTGATTTGAATCAAGTTTTCTACTTGAATACGATTTGAAAAGACTGTTTCACGATTTCTAATAAACTCCAACGAATTTTGAAGTTTCATCGATCATTAAAATGAATAAATTGTGGGGCAGAATGGAAATTTGTCTTGATATAAAAAAAGAGATATTGAAGTTTTGTATTGTAACATAAGCTAGTTGGAGCGTGGGCAGTTGGTGTCTTGGGAGGTTGGGTTCAAGGATACAGAGTCAAACGACTGAACAAGACGTTCACAGACCAGCGGTACTATCCACCTACCTATTCACATAGACTGTGGGTCTGTCCAAAACCTGTTTGTACGAGCCTCATCCTATTCCTTCTAAGCCCACGAACGGTCTTGTTGCAATTCATTCGCGATTTTCAACTGCGATTGCATTCAACGCTCACGGACTTTCTGGAACTTACATCTCCATTCTTATCTGCTGTTAAGATAAGATTCAGATTCGTAGTCATAGTAGCGCAATTTTCGACTTGAGGGTGTTTAAATTTCCCCAAATGTATCCTTAATTTTTCCTGTCAGAGTTTGATTCCAACTCAAAATTTGTTTTTAAGATGCCATTAACCCATTTTCAGCCGAACGATGATAAAAGAGTCGACCTTTTAATAACTTGTTCGTTTTATTATTTAATTAATTTTGTAAAAACATCTTTTCTTTTTTCTTTTCAAATTGAGTTCAAATGTTGCTCATTTTTTTTATTAGTGGCTATTTGTTTAAATTTGTAAATTTTTTATTTTTTCCTCTTTGTTCTTAAGTGTTGTTAATTTTACGTCAATAGAGCTGTATCTGAACAGCTTATTGTTCTTTTTTTTGTGTAATGCGACAGGTGCACAAAGATATGTAATTCAAAATATGGTGCACGATACCGTATGGATGCAAGATACGTCAATAATGTACCGCATTCAACTACAGTGCTAATCTACATCTATTGATGCCGAGCAACGAATGATTTTTGCATCACAATCGCCGAGTAAAGTAGGAGAACCAGATGATATTCAAGGTCTTGCGGTAACAATTTTTTGAAAGTCATGTTCGATTGCTTTTTCAAATTATTCCTCATTTTACCTCAAACTTGAATATTATTTCCCAATGCTGTCGATCCTTTTATTGACAGTTACAATTTTCAACTTCAAGATTAAAAATTATCCAAACAAATGATTCCTCATGAATAGTGAATTCAAAATTTCCAGCTATCTCGACGGTCCTTCGAGCCGGATAAGACATCGCAATCAATATTTTCAATTTTCTTTCAGTGTAATTCAAAATTTGAAACATTTAAAATAATGAAAATACAATGGAATGAAAAAAATGTAGAACAAAAACTTGAAAAAAAATTTATGAAATCAAAAATCAATTTAATTTCGGTGAATTCCGTTAAAAACTTGAAATGTTTGAATGTTTTGCATATCGTTATTTCAAAAGTGCATTTTCCAAGTACCAAACTAAATTTCGAAAGTTTTATTATAGACATCTTGTTCAAGTTGGTCATTCAGACCGACTTTGTCAAAGTTTTCTGAGCCATTGCCATGTAATAAATGTTTTGCGCTAGAGAACCTTTTTGAAACGCCGCGCGATCCATTAGCTTATTAGACGCACTTTGCATCCTCTGATCATTGCACGCCTGTTTGCTCGCGAAAACGCTTCTCCATTAGCTTATTAGCGTGTTACCGAAAGCAGTTGGAAAGGAAAATTTGTCCCGACCCCATCAGAGATTAATTATCCGGCCAATTTTTTTTCTTTCCTGACGAATTCTCATGATTAAATTAAATCACACACAAAATAGAACGGACAATGGTCTGCTCGGTCTACCAGAAAATAACACGAATGGATCTCGTGCTAATCAGGTCTGGCTCAAAAGCAGGCCCGGATAATCACGTCATTGTCCGGGGGGTTTAAGTTTGTCTTCAATGTGATAACAACGGTTCTTACCGATGTGCATTTCCTAGATAATCAAACTTTAACAATCCCAAAATCACCGTTCAAAGATTAGTCAGCGATTGAACAAAAAAAAACTCTTTCTCTTTTAAGTCCCTGATTACGTCAAATATGGTATAATTTTATGATACTTGTTCAAATAATTTACGACGGCTTTAACGCACGGCATTGTGCTATTTTCGTCAGTGATAAAAGATATTCGTCCAGCGGTTGAAATTAATCTTTCACGAATCCTAAACCTCAACGGAACAGAATATTTTGTACCTCTTATTTTATTAAAGCATGTTTTCAATACTATTTGAAATCTAACCTCAATATTTTAAATTATCAATTCGTAGTTTTTATATATGGTTTTTATGACCAACAAAATTTCACAACTTTTTTACCTGAAAATATCGACGAAATGGATTAAGAATTCAGTCTCTAAAATCTATTTCCAATATCTGAAATTTTAATTTAAAATTTATGTTTTTTTTTTAATTCCAATAAAATGTTAAGTTTTTGAAAAATATTATAAAAATACATCATGTACAACTTGCACGGACGAAAATATAGGCAAAATATGAAGACTAAAATATATTTTGGAATACATAAATAATATATTTTATTATATATCCTAGATAGTATACTTAATGCCACATTTTTTACGAAGAAATATTAAATTAAAATATAAGAAAAATATATTTCAGGGTATATTTTTTAACTCTATTTTTTTCAATATTAAAAATTATTGTTATTAACAAATTATTTCCGATATTGTCACTATTTTATTAAGTTTCAAGTCCTCAACTATAAAAGTTTTTTTGAAGATTCGATCCCATGCCTCACAATTTAGTAGGATAATGTTTAATCTGCTGGACCACCAGTACATTTGAAGTTACATACCTTTATAGGAAATCTCACACATGATAAATTATGCAAAAATATAAATATCTTATGTTTTTATTATAAATTTAGTTATAAAAATACGTAGGTTTAAAATGTAAACTAAAATAGATTCAAAAATACCTACTCTATGTAAAGAAAACTATTTCCAATTTTGCCTTTAAAAATCAAGGATCTACAGGGAAAAAAAATTCAAAACTCAACTTTACAATCTAATATGAGAAATGTAGAATCAAAGTTTTCACAACATTTTAATAAGATTTTTTAAGGAAATTTTAAATTCCCTATTGCTTTCGCTCGGGTTTCCAGGATCTCCCCCCCCCCCCCCCCCCCGTCAACCCGAGTGCTTTCGGGAGGACCCGAGTGCCTCCGGAAAGATGCGAAGGCCTTTCGGAGGACCCGAGTGCCTCCGGAAAGATGCGAAGGCCTTTCGGAGGACCCGAGTGCCTCCGGAAAGATGCGAAGGCCTTTCGGAGGACCCGAGTGCTTCCAGGAGAACCCGAAGGCCCTCGGGGCCTTGTCGCTGGTTTTTAGGGAAATTTTAATTTCCCTATTGCTTTCGCTGAAGTTTCCAGGATATCCACCCCCCTCCCCTCTTCCCCGACCCGAGTACTCCCGGAAGGACCCAATGGATTTCGGGAGGACCCGAGTGCCTACGGAAAGTCCCGAGGGCTTTCGGAAG
>JAPYZS010001489.1:0-29993 GCA_030522925.1 Trissolcus japonicus | reverse complement strand
CAGGCTACACAATCTCGTTTTAGCCTTTTTTCAAACTAATTGTGAACTTATTTCAGACTCTAAGTAGCCATATTTCAAATTGTTCTAATTCTCTTTCAATCGTCTAATTTGAGGCTGAAAATTTTGACTCGGGTTAGTATATATATACGATAAAAATTTTAAATAACTCAGTTGAGTTGCTAAAATAAATATGATATACAATAATTTTTGTATGATCTAATTGATCTTCATTACATTTAAGTCTTTAGTATAATCAAAAAAACAATACAAAAAAAAAACATTTCGCTATAACTACTATTTAACTGAAACTTTGTTTTCAACTTTTTTCATAATTATTTTTATTCGCATTTTTTTGGAGAGTAAAATAATCGAGTTTTACTTACAGATTTGTTTTCATAACGGAAGATATCATTCATGTTTCACTTGTCAAACATTGTTGCGCGATAGACATTTTTTTCTATCAACAAGCTGTTTATGATTCTATTGCGAAGTAAAGGAAAAGCGAATCATAAGGTGACACGCGTTTGCATTCGATCAATTAAATAACTGCACGTGAGACACAACACGTGTTTTCAATGTGACATTGTAGCATCAGTAGTAGAACTTGATCAAAACGTTCGATATATCACTGCAAAGCAACGGATGTTTTCACATTGTTCGAATTTCAAATTTGTATATTATTTTTTGAAAATTGAAATTGAATGCAAAAAAAACATACAAAAACAAAGTATAGCTTCTGTTATAAGTCTAAAATAAAATTGAATTATATTGTTTCTGCAGAGAATGAAAAAAAAAACGAAATGTAAGCGAGAAGAAATTTACTGTGTACTGATCACGATTTCTTGTAGTCGGTATGTTTGGAGAATGCATGAGAAAAGGGCGGAGTTTTCTCCACCTATCAACGTACTATTATTAGTATCGCTAGTTTATAATCGATCATGGAATATTGCACGCTATCGTGTTAAAGCGACAAGGTGCGAGATCAAATTACATTGCAATGTGAACTGCATCGTAATTTTAGTTGACATCTTGTAAACCTTCATGTTGGGAAACTGTACGGAAATAACATACTTTGTCAAAACACATTGATTTCCAAAATTATATAATGGAAACACTATGCTGCAGTAAAATTCGTTCTAAAATAATGTTGGCATTTTTGTGTAGAACAAGTTGACCTGAACACATTCCCGTTTGCAAAACATTTTTATTTAGCCTGGTTCAAAAGTTATTAACAGTTAAAGTTCGCATTTTTTGGAGCGTTAAGCATATGATTTATTATATTTATAGATATAGAAAATATATGCAATCTTTTTACACGGAATTAAAAAATGTATAAGTTATACTGGTCAAAAAATTAGAAAACTGAAATTCTGATTATTAAAAAATCCATCCATCTATAGTTAATAAGTTGAGGACAGCATTAAAATCAGCCGCGGGTCGACCATGCCCTAGTAGAAATTTAAATTAGGCTGAAGCACGGTCCCGTATGCGACCGATATCAGAATGTAAAGAGCTGTTCAGAATGACAGGCGTAAAGACGTAAGCTACGCGGGTACGTAATGCTCGATACGCTCTCACTCTGAATGATCCTTAACGCTCGTTTTTGATGAGGGGCATGTGGGGCAACCCTAGTAAAGGTAAACTGCTCCGTGTGGGGCAACCCTAGTAAAAATTGAAGTAGGGCCCCTGTAAGGCTTAGCTAATTGCTATTCTGAAAACTGGCCCTTGCAAGGTATGTGACACTTTGCCCTATAAATACCTTGAAGCGCGACCTTTAAAGGCCCCGAACAAGCCTTGATCGGAATTGCCATTTTTAAAAATTAATAAATAAAAAAAAGGTTAATAAAATAATTTTGATTATTTTTATAATTATATTATTTATTTTGATTTGTTTGATTTTTAAACCGTTTATAAACTAAGATTCTTAATAAAAAAATCAGACTCGATTTTTGAGGACACGAATCCAGGCCTCTGAGGTGATAAGTCATTGCCTAGTCCACTGGACCACCAGGTCATTTTAGTCTATGATACTTATTGGGAAACTCACTCATACGATAGATGTGTATTTGAATATAAAAAGATAGGTATTCAATTATAAATTTGTTGATTATAAATTATATAAATTATTAAATTATTAATACTGACTGGAAATCATTAAAAAATTTTGGTTTGAAGCCCTTGACTTATGAATGTGTTATGAAAAAAAAAACAATTACATAAACATAAAAAAATATTGTATAAATATTCAACAATCCATAAAAAATTGGATGATTTTTATTATTTCATGATTAGATGATTTGATTAATTTTTCTTATTATTGAAATTTCATTACGGCTTACTAATGGCCTTCATTTGGCCCTTGTGAGATAATTTACGGGTCAAGCGTCACACACCCTCAAAACGCCCGCATGAAAACTATAAACGACCTTTCACGGCCCCATAAAGGTTCCCCTTGACAAGACTGACAACCCTTCTTATCAGGGCAAGCCTTTGAAGGGCCCTAAATATTAACAAGGCGTGTCCTCAAAAATTTTTACTAGGAAAGCTATGTTGACCGAATAAGGCCCCGATTCGAGCCTAATGAAATTCGAAAAGTTTTTCACATGGTTACCTGTGGGATACCAGATGTGGCTTCAATCTGAACAAAAATGACAATAAAACTTACAATGCATAATGAAAAAAACAAATAAGAGTATGGGAGAATCGTCCATATGACGTTATACAAAACACAAAGGTCACTTTTAGATTCTCTCAAAAGAAAAAATTTTTCCGTCTCAATAATAAACTAAACTTTCGTTTTTCTCATTCATTCTGATTCGCTGTAGTTCTTGTCTACAGGATTGCATGTAGACGACCACGTCAGATGCGGAACTGGCTCACATGGTTGGAAACCATATTTCCCCTACTATTTTCTCCCACATTTTTTCGCCTATACATTTTTTCCCTCTGCTATAGCTAAAGTTAAATCAACACTTTTTAATACGCTTCTGCATTTTTGCTGCTCGATAAAGCGTAAACGTACTCCTACTTCTTCTTTACCATATCGAAGTTGTGCCACTGTTCCCATTATTACAAAAATTCATCCACGAATCAAATCCTGCACTGCATCAAGTGCCGTATATTACTATTTGTAGCGAATATAATCACTTTGTTCTCGTTTAACTGATCAATTTTGAAAGAATCGTGTAAAAGAAATCTTTCGCTTAAATCTTGTCACGGATTCTCGCCTGAATCTCCTCGGGTTTTTCATAATCCTCTTCTACTAACGTATTGTGACGTGCTGCGGAACACATTCGAAGTTCTCGCGGTCGAAATAGATGTCGCGATCATCACTTGTCAGTTGATAACAGGATAGTTTTCTTTATTTTGGGCATGTTCAGTCCGGCGTTGACAGCGCAGGAAAAATATTGTGTTAACCTAAAATAAATCGTTCTAGTTCTTTTTATAATAAAGTGTGTACTTTTATTTACCGTGGCGCGTAACAGTATCAACAAGTACCGGGTTGCTATCAAATCGTAGGATATATCCCAACAGGGCCTGATAAGGAGGGACATCCGTGGTCTTGTTTATTAACAAATTGATTTTGCATACTATTAAAGGGAGCGACACTTCCCAATCTCGATTATCTCGCAACGGTTCTGTGGTTCTCAATGCATCCAGTAACATACAGTTTAGCCGTTAGACCAAACCGTTTGCCTGAGGATGTTGACTTGAATTTAACGTTACATTAACCTCAATAGCGTTATAAAATTTTAGGAAGCTGGCTACAGTAAAATAGGTTCTGCGGTCACACACAAATCTTCTCGGGTAACCTTTATCTCGTAGAAATCGTTTTACTCAACGAATCGTCGTCAGAGTGCTTGTATCTTTTACCGCATGTGCAATTACAAATTTAGTTGAAAATTATCTATGAAGTTTAAGAAATACTTGTTTCCGCGATTTATCTTAATAAAAAGACCAACATGGTCGACATGTACTAATTCGAACGGGCGCTTGTTGTGCGGTATTGAGTGCTGTTCAAATGGCTGTCTTCCTTGACCCCCCCCCCCCTTGAGGGGACTTCTGCAATACACACTCAAGGCATCGACTTACTTTATCGACAACAACATTATTAAGCAACAATTATTTGAAAGCCTAATTCTTGGTAATAGAGCTCTTAAAAGATCGCGAGTGGAAAATAAACAACCTGCCCATAATGAAGTCCCAATAAGCAACCGTTTCGGACCATTAACCGAGATAGCCAATGAGGCCATGGAAGAAGAGCTGACAGATAAACTAAACTCACCACCAACCCATTCATCAATCAACAGAATCTCACTAAATAAGAAAAACCACCACCTCTAATACTACACTCACTAGTTAAAACTCAAAAGGAATTCAATAACACAGTGAAACAAGTAATTAAAGAAAATATTACTTAAAACATTTTAACAATCCAACGGAGATTTATACGATGACAACAGACGACTACAATAAATTGAAGGAAAACCTACTTGATAATGAAATCACATCTACACAGACAAAAATGAGTGTAGAAGAACCTTTGCCCTTATAGGACTTTATCACAAAAGCCAGGAAGCTGATATCAAAGCTGATATCACCTGATAACACAACAACTCAACTCTTTCAACAACCGTCATCTTCGTTATACGACAAGAGATATGTGTGCCACACCAAAGTACAATGGAGATTGTACGTCAGCAAGAGATGCGTAACACAGTGTCATAGATGTCTACAATGGAGACACTCAACTGCAAACTCATATGCCAGGCCTAAATGTCTGAAATTCGCGAACGTTTATTTAACCAGCGAGTGTCAAAAAAGTACAGGCGTACCAGCTATATGCACGAATTGCGACGATAGCCACCCAGCCAAAGCCATGGTGTGCTCTACCTACCTGGAAGGGATTGACCAATATTGGTTTACCTATTAATGGCAAGAGGCCCTATACTGGCGTTACACTGGCCCTACATTGTGTGTTTCTCGGCCCCGACTATGAGTATAATGCCTCACCTTTGGTACGCCCACATTAGCGTATCAAGTTTTGGCCAAGTTCTAGCCTGGGGCGCCTGAATCCAACGCTGAAAAAATTATTTAAATAAATAATTTTTCGTCATACCCGCGCGCGAAGCACCTCTTCGCGCTCCATAATTCGACGCGCGAAGGACGCTCGAGCGGGCGCGCGGTGCACCCAAGGGAGCGAAGAAATTGTACAGATTCGTACTGATTTACAGTAAGAAGGAGTGCTTCGCGCTAGGGTGTGACGTAAGATATTATAAGATACATGGGGACGAGGTACACCATCGCTCGTGTAGATTAGGACTAGAGTCTCGGGCGGCCAAACGGCACCTCGACTCCAGTCCAGCCCTCACTCGCGAAGCTGTATCTCGCCCCTTTGTTACTTAATATACTATTTAATTTATTTTAAGACCATAATTTAATTTACAATAATTTATAGTTATAGAAAACAATAAGAAATCTTTAAAAAAATTACCAATAAATAATTTTATAGTTTTTCCAGGATTCTAATCCGATACCCCAAGGTAACAAGCTCAGTTGCTTATCCACTTTACCACGAAATATTTTGAAATTTAACGCTTTTTTGTTAACTTACTCACAATGCTTTTTACATTGAATTATATTTTTAACGTTTATAATGAATATCTGTACTCATAATGTGTATAAAAATATATATTTTGTAACGGGTGCTGACTTTGAGCCCGTTTCTATTGTTAAAACCCGTTCGTTTCACGCCAGCCGAACTTCGTGCGGGCCCAGCGATGCAGGGCTGCGCGCGCGCCCGCATCCAACTCGCGTAAGTGCCGCACCGAGCGGCCACACTGTTTTGATTTTCACGACGCGCAACACGTGCTATTTTTTTGCGACACCATAATAACGTAAGTACGCGTGTGCCGACCCGGAAACTGGTCCAGCTTTGTTGCTCGGGATGCAACAAGCTGGTCAGCAGTAATTTTGTGTTCCGAACGAGCCAGTCAAGCCGAACATTAGCGGCTGAAGTGGCGACCGTGACCAGCGACAAGATGGCGGCGGCCATCTCAACCGGCCTTTTGCACACCGGCTCCAAACCGGCCCAGCTAATTGGTGAGTCCGTTCTGTTCTGCTTTCGGCTCTAAAAACCACCATGAAACCTGGTGGCACGTCTCGCATCCCTTCTGGATGTGAGACGTGACCTATCACAACCCTCTCTCTCTCTCGCCCAGCTCGCCTCATTGTTGTCGTTTTATTATTGCACCCGTCACCTCAATTCAAGCCTGGTTTTGTTTGTTCTCTATTTTGTTTACTATTGGCCCAGACTGGGGCGGTAAATTAAATTCAAAATCATTAGTCGAGTCATTCATTTGATTGCTTGGTTTGCTTGCTCTTTTCCTCCCTCATGTGTGGCATGAGTGTTCAGCCTCGCTTGCTTGAGCCCTTCCTGTCCCGTAGCCCAGCATGCTGGTTCGAGCCCAGCTCATCTTTGTTTTCATTAAGTACGGGTCCAGGAGGGCCAAATAATTCTTCTCGTTTGATTCCAGGCGACAACGACCTTGGCCAGCAGGAGCTGACCAATCAGGAGCCAGCAAGCGGCCGACCCATATTTTCATTTTGATTTACTTTGCATTCCGATGGAATGTTTTGATTTCAATGTTTACTTTTTTAGGTCAATTCTTTCCATACGACGGTGTAATTTAGTATTAAGAAATTTGAAATAAAACTCTGAATATTATTTCTTCGAAACCCGACTTGTTTATTTTAGAATTAATCGATCCTCGGTCACTGGCGGTTAAGTGACCTGGGGCCCAGAAATTTGTCCCGCTTAACGGGAATGTAGCCTACGTATCACGGCTGCCACTGGCCAGCAGCCACACTGGCAGTGGGCACCATATTACAATCTTTATATTAAATAATATATCTTACTACTTTTGTTATGATTAGAGTTTTTGGGTATGTCATTCATGAGCCTAAAGAGTACCAATATTGGGCCAACAGTTAACCCAATCTTAACAAGGCATTACATCAAAATTTTTACAGATCACAAATAATTCACAACATTTACATACTTTTAAACTTAAACTTAGAATCATTTTTATACAAACCTAAAAAATTATAATCTACAATCTCTTTGATTTCAATAATAGTGAAACTTAAAATAATAATTCTTTTCTTTTAATATTTTCTATTCTTTTAATAAGTTCAGAAAGTTGATTAGATTCTGATGATGAATATTGTTTTGATATTGAAAATGTAGTTCAGTTATATTCAAATTAAATTGATTATATCATTTTCTCATATAAGATTTTGATTCTGCGTTGCGATATTCAGGGTTTTAGTTGTAAAGGCGTACGACTGCGGTCTCGGTCGGTAATAAACATCCAGACGCGTCATTGATGCTGCCGAGAAGAAGGTGGACTTTCCACCTGTCAGCCAGTTCGGACTCTGATTTGCTACAGCTCTCTGCTTTGTCATCTACAGGAACATCCACCATCACATCACTCAGGTGGCTCTGCAAGTCACTGAATAAGAAGAAAAGAAGATGCCCGGAAGATGGCACAAGAAGAATAGCCGTGGGTTGCTTCCGTTGGCTGAATCAAGATCCACCACCTGCCTGGAATGTTGACGACAAACTGGAATCCGAACATGGTAATACCGGAAAGCAGTTCGCTATAGCCACCCATCCGCTACGATGAAGGTGATGTCAACCCGGTCAGGTACTTTGTGAGGGGAAGCAGAATTCCGATTGCGAAAGAAGACCGAAATCGAGTCTGCCGTCAGAAAGAAGAACGTTTTCGAGATCTGCCTATTCTGTTGAGGGCCGCTGCTGAGACCAGACCACGTCCGGTCTAACATCAACCAACCGAAACTGGTCAAGGCGCCCGTCAAATAGAACGATTCAAGTTTGTATGATGGTTAACGCATTTTATTATTATTCATCATTATTCAAGATTGAAGAATGATTAACGCATTATTTATAATTCATTCAAGTTTGAATGATAACTAACGCATTATTCATCATTCAAACTTGAGGGAATAATGCCTAATAACAAATAATGCCTATTCCTGGCTAGGACTACGATTCCGCTTCACACGGGTCTTCAACTTTTGAAATTCAATGAGAAAAACTTCATATTCAGAATGTTTTTATGTTGTTAAGTTATCGTACGGTGAGGTAAAAGAACGGCAAACCTGTCCAAAAAGAACCTCGATTAAAATTAAAGTTTGTTGATTTTCTCAATGAAAATGAATTATTATCTTCGAATATCGAATTTATTATTTTGCCGCATGGCGAACGTGACATACGACAAATTGTACCGTTACACACTTTCTTATTTTTCTCTCTCCTTCTCTTTCCTTTCTCTCTCCTTTTCTTTACTTTCTTTTTCCTTTCCATTCATTTCTTTATCTACTTTTTTCCATATATCTATCAATGTTTTATTTCTTTTCTCTTCTATCGACTTCCACACTTTTTCATGTACAAAACCTTTAATTTCCTCAAACCACTCTCTCGTCTTTTCACATTCTGCAATATAATGTTCTAGTTTTCCTTGCTCTTTTCCGCACAGTATTTGCTGTCTTCCTCCATCCAATATCTGTTTCCACATTCCAAATTTCCACATCTTATTCTTACGTATTTTGGTAACTTTTTTCCCTCTTTCCAATATATCCTCTTGTACTGACTCTGATCAATCATTCCCTCTATTTCTTGTTTTTCGATATCTCACTCTTGCCTTTCCAGCTCGTATATCATGTCCTTCTCGGCCTTCTTTTCTAAATTATACTCTACGCAACTCCACTTCTTCCTCTCAAATATTTCTCTCTTTCTATACTATATAACTTCTTTTTTTTCTGCACTTGTTGCTCCATCCAGCATACTTTCACTAACCTTGATGTATGAAACTCTAATCCTAGTACTAAGTAGTCTAAAATAGTTTTCTTGAACTCTTTCGAATTTTTTTCTTTCGTTTTCTTCCATCCCCTGTAATATGGTGCTTTAATACCCCTGTAATACAGGCCGTTTAAGGCGAACGGCCAATTTCGCGTCAACGAAACAGAACCGTTTTATTTTTAACGTTAAATTAGGTCATCGGGGACCGGCTAGCACGGCTCGGGCGTGAGTCCGGATCCCCTTGGTGAAGAGTAGAAGAAAGCAAAAAAGAGAACGATTCGAACATGGCACTCGAAAGTGGCTCGCGGGCCACTTAGCAAAAGGGACGGAAAGAGCGACAAAAAAGAAACGAAATTCAAATAAACGAAAACATAGTCTATTAAAATGTCCCCTAGTGGGATACTGCCTTTCAAATAGTACATAGACCTAGTGCTCTCGAAAAAGTTAATCTCAATGCTAAACGGGGGTGAGAGATTGAGAGAGCGGGGGAATCGCAACGTTGGCCAGACCTGAAGGGCCAGGGCCTGACTCGCGCGAACGGAAAAGAAACAAAATGTTACTCGCAGGCTGAATGAGTTGCGCGGAAAGAACAGAGCCGAGTAACGGTTCAACTTACATGGGGGCCGAGGCACAAGCCCTTGGCCCAGGCGGTGGCGGTGTCCTCCCGGGCAGCATCCTCCTCAGGATAGCCTAGCCGGCCATAGTCGGGCACTCGCGCACACAACAAAGTTCCCCGGACGCGATCTGGGTTGAGCGGGGCGCGTACTTACAAATATCGTCGCGGCGAGGGCAATTAAAACAAAAGGGACCTGTGAGGTCAATGGCCGAAAAACGAATGTGGGTCAGGGTCGCTGCCGCTTGCCTTTGCTTACGAAAAACGGTGGTGCGCATGCGCAACCAATCGATTCCCGTATCGAGTCGCTCGGACAACCCTAATCGATACGAGAATTAACGGGTCAATAAGTTACTGGTCGCAACTCCACCTCCCTACGCGGAGGATAAGGACCAGGGTACGGGACGCAATTTCCTGATGCTCTCGGACTCCCGAATGGCCAGGAACATCTAAAAAGGAAATCAAAACATTAGCTCGGGTTATTTGTGACTTATTACAAAAAGAAAATACAAAATATAAGACTCGAGCCCTTAGGCTTGCACGAAAAAAAAAGAAGAAAGAAGGGGAGGGATTCGGGGCTCAGCCGTGGACCCCACGTTGGTGGCGGTGCTCGCGGCTGCGGCGATGCTCACGGTTGCGGCGACGGCTTTTTGTCGCCGTCGACCACAGGTGCGCCGGTTGTCCCGGGGCCTCGGGGAAGTTAGGACAGATCCTAACTCCCCGGAGGTGCCCTTGGGTGCACTTTTTTACCCAGCACGGAATGAATTCCGACTCCGTATATGAGCGGTCGTCGTGCCGGTGTCCCCAGCGTAAACACCTAGTACAGTACCACCTTTTGTCATACCCTGTTCGGATGGCTGGTACGGTCTTGGGCCCGCTGTGAAGGCCTGACACCACCCCCGAGAAGGCCCGGGGGTGGTGTCAGCGGCTCTTGCTGGCGGTAATGACGACGATCGTTGGGCGGTTAGCGTAGCAGGTGGCGGTAGAGCGTAGGCGGCTTCTTCGTCGTCCTCTTGCGGCATCTTCACGACAATGGCCAGACCAGGAAGGGCGGAGCAGGAACGGCGGCGCCTGGCCCTGCGTGCGCGTTCCAGGGCGCGCTACTCGGCCAGCCAGATGTTGAGGGCTGGGAATAGCGCGGCTTTCGCCTCGTCACCCTGAGCCCTGACGAAAGTCCCAGAGGCGGCGGCGATCTCGGGGGCAGAGCGATGTTGAGGGCTGGGAATAGCGCGGCTTTCGCCTCGTCACCCTGAGCCCTGACGAAGCCCCAAAGGCGGCGGCGATCTCGGGGGCAGAGCGATAACGAGATCCTCGAACCCCTCTTTGATGTCGCTGACATCAAGGTCAAGGACGTTTTCGTCGGACTCAACCTCGTCAGCATCGGGCGGAGCGGCTACGGTGAGTCGCCGAAGATGGCTCACGCCCCGCAGGACCGGGATCATTCCTTAGTCGGAGCGTTCTGCAGGGCGGAGAGGTGGCGACTTCTCGCGCTGCTGGTGGGCCTGGTGGTCGGGCATCGGCGCTGGCGAAGGGTACTCGACGGGGACGCCCTCGTCCGCATCGAAGAGACATCTTGGGCTTGGGGGCCGGTAGGGCATCCGACGGAGGGGCATCCCCAGGTGGATCCCCCCTTTTCGGCTGGCTGGTCTCTCGGGAACGTCAATGGGAACATCGTGTGAACCTGCTGAGTCGAAACCGGGTATTAGTACGGGTTCGTGATATTTCTTGAGGTCCCCCACGTGGTATCGGCCAATGTTCCGCCTCGTCGGATCTGACAATTCATAGACGACGGGGGACAGGGCTCGTGACACCACGTCATAAAATCGAGGTGCTAGCTTAGTAGTACGGTACTCTGCGTCGGAGGATAATACGTGATGTTTCTTCAGAACTTTGTCTCCTTCAGCAAAAAGTACCTCGTGACGAGGTACTCTTCGGGACGAGGTACTTTTCGTCATAATAATGAGCTTGACGGTCCCCAGCCTCTTTGAGGTTGCGGACAGCCAATTCGCGCAGCGCAGTTGAGCATATCATACGTTGGTGCCAGGGCTTCACTTGGCCCGACGTCGCCAAGGTCAAGTCAGGTTCGTCTGTCGTGTCAAGTGTCAGGTCGTGCAGTTCAGGGTATTCGTAACCGAGATTGAGTAGGACGGGGCTAAATTGGGTCGATCCAAGCTTCGACGCGTTAACTGGAGTTCCTGGAGATGGTCATTTCACGACCGATGGTCGTCTCCCACGTAGGAAACGAGCAAGTTCTTGAGGGTGTGGTTCACCCTCTCTGTGGGGTTGGTCTGGGGATGAATTAACCGGTAAATTACCCGCTGCAAAAATGCAGAACACACGCTCTTTGCATCAGCTTTTAGGAGCGCTTCGAGCTCCACCCATTTTGTCAAAAGGTCTTGGAAAACAAGGATGTAGCAATAGTTATCTCGCGAAACGGACCCATGACATCAGCAGAACCAATCTCTAATGGTTTACCGACAAACTTTTGCGCATGAGTAGGGTGTTTCGTAAAATCATTCAATTTCATTGAAAATTACGGAATTTAGCCATTTTATGAGAGGGTCCCTTTAAATTAAAATTTATTTGTTCAAAAATTGACATTTTAATTTCAATTGTTTTTTTTTTTTTTTTTTTTGATAAAATGTAGATTACCTAAGTTGTATAGATTCTGAAGCAAATACAATAGATTTTCATTCATTACAGATTAATAGTAAATGTTATTCCGTCATTTTATTTTAAGTATTATCGAAAAATTACAAATTGAGTCGTTTGCCATTAAAACGACTCAAGTCGATTTAAGTTTAAAAAAAATGGCTGTTAAAGATTAAAACCATGCACATTTCTTTCAAATTAAATGCTAAAATTATGTTCGTTATACAAATTTGTAATTTCAGATCTCCTCTTTAAAGACCTGTGCTTACGTCATCAAAAGCTTTAGAATTTTACAAGTTACAATCATTTTAATAAATCGAGTTTTAGGTCGTTTTTCCAAACACCTAAAAACACCTTGAATCAAACACTTATAAAATAATTTTTATACGATGAATGTTAATTTTATAGTTCTGTATAATTATTCGAAAGTTTTCGAAGAGACTACAAAGTATGATACATAAATATACTGGTCCAAATAAAAAACGTAACACTTTACATGTAATTCTTATGGGATGTGTTGCGTTTTTTATTTGGACCAATGTATATTTATTTAAGATAGTTTATAAAAAATATATATTATTAATAATAGAATTATTTATTCAAAATTTTAATTTTTCCAAGATGTTAACAGGTTCTTATACCACTTCGGGTTTTCTTAGTTTAAAAATTGTAATAGAGATAAAATATCTTCAGAATTAAAGGAAATCATCGGAAATTGTTGTGACATATACATGAGAACTCTTACTTTTCAAAAATACGTTTGATGGAAAAACAACCTAAGTCGATTTAAGTCATTATTATTTCAACCGGCTCAATTGAAGTTAAAAATTTTATTTTCCAACAATTCAATTTTAATTTAACACGCAAACAAATTCAAACAAATTCATGAAGTAAAAATTTTAGAATAAAAATAATCTGATTTACTATCGACCTGTTAATACTATTTAAAATCATTTTTGCTGACACCAAGAATGTTTTTTTTCAATGAACATTCATTTCCTGGCTGGCGCTTACTAATTTTTGAGATTGAATGTTTTTTTAATCACCCTAGTGATGCAGGTAGTTAAAAAAAACATTAAAATGTTCAATCAATAGTAGCAACCGTTCAAAAACCACCTTATTTCATTTTCTTCACGCCAAAAATTTCGTTTTTGCATCTACTTTAATTTCCTAATCGGCCCTGGAAAGAACAGTAAAATTTTTTTGTATGTATGTAATAAAAATATCAAACAAAATATATCCGACGATTCTTTGCAATCGTATAAATCGTTGGATATATTTTGTTTAATATTTTGAGAGTTACTTTTTGCACAGGACTTTATCGCGTTTTTCGTAAACACCGAACCTCATTTATCGCCTTAACATATAAATGTTACATATTTATTAATTCGTTACTTATTTATTGCATTTTCTCAATGGGGTCTAAAAAACAAACACTGGGATACATTATAAGCTTACAAAAATAAAAGCTTTCCTGGTAAAAAAAAGTTATAACTGCAAGCAGTTATAACCCTACGGGGGAAATTTTAAAAGATACTCCGCCCAACAATTAGCGCCCCCTTTGAAATTTTTTCATTTTTCAAACTGTATTAACATTGACAATATTCATCAAAAAAATTATTTTTTTGTCCTAAATTGGAGCAATAAATGACTGCTTCATATTGAAAAAATAATAAAGTTTTTTCATTGGAAATTATCAATGTTATGATGATATTTGAAATGAAATTTTATGGTGATGTTTGAAAAATGAAAATATTTGAAAGGGGGCGCTAATTGTTGTGTGGGGTGTATATATTAATTTTGCTGATGACTACACTGAAGAAAAAAGTAGCTTAAATTAAGTATATTTCACGTTAATGAAGTAATCGAAAAATAGTTTAATTAAATTTGTACATACTTGAATTTGTTTAAAAAAACTCTTTGAGCTCCATTCAACATTTCTATGTATGTTTTTGTCCATACTCGTGAGCATGGACACACGAGTCCTGCTCACTCGCTGGAAGAAGCCTCTGCCGCCTTGTCACAAGTAATAACTATTTTTTGATTTTTCTATAAAATTTCTTACATTTTGAGGTTATCTCATCGAACAAATGTTAGATTAATGTTAATTAATGTGTTGCCAGCCGTTCTCAAATGATATTAATGGAAAGTTGAGTGAAACAAAATTGCGTTATAATAAATGAAACATACTTCATTCAAGTACAAGTCATGCAAGTATATTATGAATGAAATGGATCTTCCTCGGGAGATGATCATCTCGAAGGCACTTGGATCTTTCCCTAGGGGTTCCTGCCCGAGGGAGGGGATCCAGAAGACCCTCTCGAGAGCCTTCTTGTTCTTCCGAAAGCCCTCGGGTCCTTCCTGGGGCACTTGGGTCGGGGAAGGGGGTGGAGATCCTGGAAACGCGAGCGAAAGCAATAGTCGGGAAGGGGGGGAGTGGAGATCGTGGAAACCCGAGCGAAAGCAATAGGGAAATTAAAATTTCCCTGAAAATGAAGGACACTTATTGTTGATTTTTCGTGAATTCACCCATATATATTTTTTCTGTCACAAGGGTAGAAAAATTCACTTCTCGCACCCTTCGGTGGTGTGTCTCTAATAATTACCTCCGAGAGCCTGTGGGACTTGGTCCTAAGACCCTTACACAGCACTGAAAACCTAACCCTTCAAATTAACCTTGCACGTAACCCACACGGTTAAAATATAGTTCAAAATATATTTTACATATGTTTTATATACTTAAAATATATTCGTATATATTCTACGTATATCTCATTTATAAACTATAGTATATAGCGCGCGCTACAAAGTATATGGTTTAACTTTTCAATTTTCAACTGCACATTTTCACCTGTCAAAAATATAAAGCAACAAACTGTCAAAATTGAAGTGGTTACGCATGAACTTGGCCAACGGTCCTATAAAATAAATATAAATTTTATCGAAAAAATATACAATATTTATATAATAAATATAAATTCGACATATATTTGTACGTATATTTTTGTCCCTGTGGGAACTGCTGCCAGGCATTCCTGCACCCGAGATAGATTGGCTCACTCTTGAATCTGCCATCAGCACTGTTGTCGGTCTTGTCTTCTTCTTTTTCGGTCCTCCATTAGCAAAATTTTGAATAAATTTTATTTATTCAAAAACATCATTGCATTTTTGACATAAACTTCATAAAAATAGTTATATTACGTTAATATGCATTAAAATGCATTGATATGCATCAATTTGCATTGATATGCATCAATTTGCATTAAGATAAAAATAAGATGCGTTTCTCCCAGTCAAAATTTATTACACATTAATTCGCATTAATTTTTGTTAAGCTAAATCATTCTCTGTAAATTCGAATAAGTGAAACTAACTCGAAAAAAGTATACATGTACAATAAATCCAGAGTCTACCGCCAATTGCAAAAAGTGAAATTTTCCACTTATTTTGAGTCCAAATTACAATGGAATTTTGCAAGTGGTGGAAGACTCTGGACTTATTCGAATTTAGAGAGTTAACATGCATGCATTTTTGCTATAAAATGCATCAAAGTACATTACAATGCTTTACTCTATCTTTTTTCTCTTACAATAATGTGCGTAATAATTAATACAATAATTAGAATATAAAATATAATTTAAGAGAAGAATTTTTTGTGTAGCAAAAAAACATATAAGCATAAATGGGAACTGTAAATAAAAACAGTGAAAACTCGGGTTTTAGATTTACAACACTCGCCCCTGTAGATTTGCGCGAGCGCATCGATCCACACGATTCGTGCATGTGCGTTAGTTTTTCTGCATTGTGTATTTCAGGGTGACGTTCGTCAGCATGTCTGCTGATTAGGTGAACAATTATTAGGTATTGGTGGCTCTCGCAAAAATTGTTGGTCTCCAGGTAATTCATTTTTACGGATTGTGAATATATTATGGAAGTCATGAATTATAGATATCGTCTTTTGCGTTAAGTTGAATGCAATATAATGTTGAAGAGCTATTCGTTTTACAATTCAAAGAATAAATAAAATTGTTTATTGATATTTTCCAAATTATAATGCATGCATTTTGAAATTTGTTCAACGCTGTTCAGATACATAATATGATGTTTACGCTAGGTTAATAGCGAGAGTAGCGCTACCTGCAACAAATAAACAACACCAAGTATAAATTAATATTTTTTTCAGTTTTAGTTCATTTTATATTATATTTTTTTATAATTTTTTGTTCAAGTAGCAATTTTATTTGCGAATTTCAAATTTTACGATTCATTGAATTTAATTGATAATTTTCTAAATGAGAATCTGATGCTTACTTGGCAAATAATCTCTAACATCAAAACATCTATGAGCAAATAATGTTTATAAATCAGAAAAGTAAAAATTCGTTTCAAATTTAAATAACAACAGTTTTAGTTTTTAGTTACGAAAAAATATTTTATTTTAGATTTTTTAATTTAAATTAACACGTGCCGCAAAGAGAATGAATATTTAATAGCATTTAACATGGCATTTAGGCCTGTTCACGATCAAATTCTTGTATCTCCGCTAAGTTTTGATGAATAAATCTGAAACTTGAAATTCTTGATTTTTTTTGCAATGTTGCATTGCTGGATTTGAATATGATATCAAATTTGTCAACATTGTTATGGCATGTTCGAGTTGATGTTTGACCGAATAATTCCGGTCAAAACTTTTGGAACCCATGTTCGAGTAGGTTGAGTTTATATGGTTAGATTATCGAATAACCAAATCAAACCCAAGTTCGACTAGATTATCGAATCATTTTAACATTAATTGTATATCTATATATCAGATAGTCGGATTATCTATTCGAACACGGGAATTTTGGGTTGGATTATTCGTAGATTGAACTAAATTTAACCTATGAACTAAATTTCAAATTTAATTCGGAAAAAATTTTGAAAAAAACTATTTTGACAGCTGTCATAAATCGAAAGTATGTTTTTGATATCAAATTTGGATTCAGCGATCGAAAAAACTTGAAAAATACAACAATAATATTTATGAATATCGGCATTTTTTGATAAAAAAAATTGGCAGCAATTTCGACAGCTGTCATCGTGTAAAATGTTAATTACGAGTAAATCAAGAGTAAATTCTTGTGCATTTTTAATTTTGGCCCAAAAATGATGTAAAATTTCAGGTAAAAAAGTATCTCTTCTAAAATTAATCAACGTTATCCTTTAATTTTTTACTTCTTCATTTGTTTTTTATTTAAACACATATTTCTTGAGTTTTTAATATTTTTGGTATGTGAATGATGTATTTCTAGAGTGAAAAATTTGGTTTTGCTACGGTGTACATTCTACCGGATTTGCCATTTAATAGCACCACAATGAAACCGTCATAACTCCAAAAAAAAGTTTACACCACATTTATACTTTATTTTTGGTGTATACCTTTTCGCCGGAGCAAATATAGAGAAAATTTAGAAAAACGATAATTTTCTTATATTCGGATTGTATATTTTTTTATATGAAATATGAAATTTTTATTAATTAAAGCAGCAATTATTTTATTGCGCTTTATTTTTCACGCTTATTTTTTAATTTTATAACATTTTTGAAGATGCATTTATATTGTTGTCTATATTTTTGTGTATATTTTTATCTGTGAGAGTTGAAATCATATCAATAGTTTTTTAAAAATGTTAGCCAAGCATATGTATGAAAGAGCGCTTGCGCGCGGAAAGCTGAAATCTTTTTCATACTGACTAAACGATGAGGCCAAAGGATGAAAAAATACTATTCCTGTCTGCAACAATTATTTACTTTCTATCCCTAGTAAAAATTTTTCAGGGCGTGCCCTGAACATCTTCAGGGCCCCTTAAGGTCATGCCCGGTTAGTAGAAATGAATAGCTCCAACAAGGGCAACCCGTGAAGGGCCTATCAATGTCCTTTGAGGATTTGTTCCGGGCACTTACCGGGCATGTGACGCTGTACCCTGTAATTGCCTTTGAAGGGAGAATGAAGGGCCACTAAGATGCAATGATTGTTTTTAAATATATTTTTAAAAAAATGTTGTATGAAAAATATTTAAACATTAATAAAAATAAAAATATAAAATTATGAATACTTTTTATAAATTTTCACAGAACATTGTAACCGCTGAATTACATTTTACAGAACAAATTGTTTCCAACCCTAGTAAAAATGATGATATATTGACCATACATAAAACATATATTGACAATATATTATTTTAAATATAATACATTGACCATATGTTGACAATATATTGACCATATATTGACAATATTATATGGACAATATATTAATTGTTTTGTATAGTCGCTAATATATTGACAACGTATGACCATGTATGAAAAATGTTTAATAATGTATGGTCAATATATTGACAATACATTGTCAATATATTGTCAATACATTGTTAATATATTGTTATTATATTGACAATATATTATTATTATGTGGTCAATACATGATTTTCTTAAAAATAATACATTGACAATATATGGTCAATATATTATCATTTTTAATAGGGAAGGTATTAAAATCACTCAAAAATATAAGAAAACTAATGTTTTATTATTGACCATTAATATTTAACTTAATTTTTTAACAAATGCGATGTTCACTACAAAAACTACTTTAAATAATGCAATGACATGAGACTATGATGGATTTTTATAATAAGGTATTAGAATTTCAAAATGAGTTTAGCTCAATGCACGAGGTGATAGGCTTGTATTTGACTAGACCGGCTTCAATTCTTGGTCAAAATAATAAAATATGTCGTTTCTTTTGTTATTTGATTTTTAATTTTATTATAGACAGTTTATTAAATTCTTATTGTTTATTTTTTTTTAAACTCATTTATTTTACATAAAAAAAAAAATTATAACCGCGGGGATTTATAGGGCGAGGCGTCACCCGCCAAGAAAGGCCCTGCTTACAGCGGATGAATCGCCCTTAAGGGCCGTTCATTTGCAGGGCACGTCCTTCAGGGGCCATGAAACAAATTTTTCTAGGGATTATTCTTATTTCTTATAATATTTAATGATTTTGCACATATGGTAATTGAAAGTAAAGTATACAATAATAAAAATAATAAGAATAATATTAATTAAATTACTTTATTAAAGTGCTTATACACGACCATGTTCGATCACAATTTTTGGCTCAGAGAATCCGATGAACTCTGGAAATAATATAATTAGAGAAAGAGAGATCTTTAAATAAAGAAATTTAATAATAATAATAATAACCAACAATAATAATTCTAGGTTATGCGCCATCGATGGCGCAAGTGTTTGGTCTGGGTGGGCTGTGCTTGCTCAATTCTAATCACAGTACGACTTTTGTCTGGCAAAGGTTTGGCATGTTATTCAAATTTATTTGCCTCGTGTAAGGACTCCGAAAATACATACAACTTGAATCCAAACACTGGCCAGTTCAATGCGGGTAGCTATATGGCCGGGCGTTGGCCACACAATGTTAGCTTCTGTCAGTGGCAGTATGAGCTGCCCTTGCAGTTACCTTATCTTGCTGACAGGGTCTCCGGAAGTCCGGAACGGGGCGATAAAAGTTCATATCGAGTGCTTTCGTCAGTGATTGAAGCTTTCACTGGTCAGACCAAGAAACTCCCAGCACTAACTTTCTGCACCCACGCAACGGCAGAACAAGTTTATAATATCGTAGAAATTGTTAGAAGATGGGAAGGTCCTGTTAGTCTGTCTGTCTTTGTTCCTGGCGCGGATGCCGGTTTGTCTGTTGCTTTACTTGATCGAGCCTGCAAATGCGAGCCTGCGATGGCAAAGGTAAATTGGATGATTTTATATATATGTACTATTCTAACAAAAAGAAGAAGAAAAAACTACTGTGTATTATTTGATACAAAATAAAGTTTGATAAGCGTTGCTGACGTCAGCAAAGGTTTAATCTAAATTTCTTCTTCAGGTGTCTGTTCATTTCATTTTCCCTGTTACACATCCTCCAACGTTATCGGGGTCTTATAATGGAGAAGGTGATTGTCTTGCTTTAGATTTTCATCTGAAAGAGTTCGTTACGGTGAGAGAAAAACTGGCAATGACGTATCCCATAAATGTTGCGAGAAACGTTGCTAGGAAGCTGGCTGATACCGCCAGAGTGATGGTATCGGACATCGAGTTGCTGCCCAGCGAGAGATTGGCCTCGAGTTTCATGAAAATGGTTCAGGGTAGACTCATAAAAACTGGAGTCGTCTTTGCAGTGCCAGTTTTTGAAATTGAGGCTGCAGAGGAGCCACCAAAAAATAAACAACAACTTCTTGTTGCCTGCAAACTGGGCACAGCGGGCTATTTTCATAGGTGATGAAATTTTAACAAAATAATTTTCACATTAATATAATCAATAAAATTATATATTGCATAAAAAATTGATTTTATATAATAAATTTTGTAACAATAAAAAAATAACGATGCAAAAGTTACACATACATTTAGATGGTTTGATGTTTCAGATTTGTATGCCCTCATTGTCAAAGATTTCCGGGTTTAACACGTTGGATGTTAACTCCTGATCGAGGAAAAGCAACACCCCTTTTGGACGCTAAGAGAGAAGTTCCTCATCATAGGTGGGAACCAGTTTTTATTGGTACTAAAAACGATCCACTTTACACTGAAGATATGACTTGGGAAGGCCGTCAGGATAAAATGGTCCAGGTATACTAATTCCGTAGAAGTACTGAAATTTCATATGCCGGTATAAATAAATGTACTTTTAATGAATATCTTTTATGTTTGTTTAGATGTTTGAGATGTGTCTGTTAAATTATCATCTCATAGTCCTAGATGGTGTATTTCTTGTACATACACCTGGAATCAAACGCAAACCAACGAAGCGAGTGGACAAATTAGCGGAACGATTCAAGCCCTACGAAAGGCAAAACTCGCAAATCTATCAGAGCGTCACCAGACGTTTGCTCAAGTTACATCGAACGGACAGGAAGTGCAGACAATAGACGCAATATTTTATATGCAAGCTACAAAGAAAAAAGATTACATGTGTCTGAGAGAACAGTTTTTTCAGTTACAATGTGATTGTTATGAATGTTCCTGACCAATGCTCATGAAGTTGTGACGCTTGCTATAGAAAAATATTTTATTTCAACTTGAAAAAGTATTTTCATGATACGCGTTAATCAATCGTACATTGGGTTTGTAACTACCGAGAAAAAAAGATCCTTATATGAACATGTATGGTTGTAAAAAATTTTGTGGGTTTATGAAAGGTTTGACATAATCATACACAATTTGATAACGGGAAATGATCATGCTTTTATAAAATTCTGCTTAATCTTGTCTGAATATGTCTTATTGGATAAAATTAGACAAAACGTGACAAATGTAGATGTAAAACAATTCGATTCAAAGGAATTAATATTTGTTCAATTTTATAAATTTTACAAGGTTAAATAAAACCTACTACATCTATATCTAGTTAAATTTATTTTTATTTAATTTAATGCAAGTGATTTTTGTCAAATTACACAAGGTAAAATCTAAGCAGACAAATATGAATCTGGTCTCGAATCCGGTGTAGCATAATTTTATAATATTTGATAAAATTTAATAAAATGAATAATGTTCGAATGAAATCAATTTTATATATTATATAAGTTTTCAAAAATTGATAATTATCTATTTTTGAAATAAACAAAAAGTCATGACCGTGGAAATATATATTAAACTAAGCTACAAGCATGCTCCTCTTATCCATTTTATTTTCCAAAGGTTCAATAAACAAACTGTCGTATTAATTCCAAAATGTTCAAATTCAACCCGTCTACAAATCAGAAAATAAATAAGCTTAGGACACACTACTTACTTCAGGCGATAATGACTTTTTTTTTATGAATGGATTAATTCTAAATAATATTCTTAATCTATGTAGATAAAGTTAGGTCTGCCTTAAAAAAAAGATCTGATCGAATAAAATTTTATTTGATCAGATAAAATCAGAACTACTCATTTTTTAGACATGGCCAAACCTGATTAAATTAGGTCTGATCATGTCTGATCAGATATGTTCAGACAAGGAATTTTTTTCCCGGCTTTATAGTGTGATAATAAGCTAATTAAAAAAAGACTGGAATGGCATAGTATTGTGAGTTTTAATGGGGGACCCCACCTTGAGATGCTTTCATTTGACGATTTTTAAATAATTTTTTTCAGGATTAATTTAAATAAAATCACTGCTATTATCTTACACAATAATTATTTACATTTAATTTTCATAAAAAATTTTTTTAACAAAAATCGTGGTTTTAATAGTGCACAGAGGCTGATTGGTCCAGCGCTGCAGGCAATCAATTGCTAGGTGGCTTCATGCACTAAGCCCAATAGAAGCATGTGAAAAAAGGTTGAAACGTCCGATTTAGTTTATTATGTCCACAGTTACAGCGTGGCATGGAATTTTTCAAAACATGAAATATTATCGAAGTTATAGCGTTTTAACTTGAAAAGTACCATTTTTTTAATGTAAAGTTAAAGGAAGTCCCTATTTGCACTACAGAGTATATAAGAGATAATGAGAGTAGATAAGAGTAAATCAGAGTACTTGAGAGTATACAAGAGTAAATGCGAGTGAATGAGAGTAAACGATTTTTTATGGAGAGTTACTAATTTTTTTTAATACTAGGAGGTTGGCGCGCGCCTCGCGCGCGCCCGGGTTCAGGTCCTAGTTTCCTCGTTTAAAATTTTTTGCTAAATGACTCGCCTGTCAAAAAATAAAAAGCTGACGCATGAACTTAGTCAAAAGTCCAACTTGCTGCTAACTTCCTCCTTCAATCAACTTTATAAAGATGGAAACCGATTTTGCTGTTTCTTTTGTTATTTTTTTGAAGGGGATGTAACAATTTTTTATTGAAAATTAATTTTAGTGATTCTTTTTTTATTTTTTAGGGAAATCAAGCTATATTTTTTATAAACCAATTTTGCTGATTCTTTTGTTAGTTTTTAGAGGGAGTGAATTTTTTTTTTTTTTTTGAAATAAATTTTGCAGATTTTTTTAGGTAGGGTAACTAATTTTTTTTGATAAACCGATTTTGCTTATTCTTTTGCTATTTTTTGAGAGCATACACTATTTTCTTAGGCAAAATGATTTTGCTGATTCTTTTGTTATTTTTTTGATGAAGTAAACAATTTTTTTCGGCAACAAATTTCGCAGATTTTTTCATTAGGTCAACCAATTTTTTGTGATAAATCGATTTTTTCTGAATCTCTTATATTATTTCTGCGGTTGCCAGCCATAACCATTTAAGTGGTATAGGATTTCCATGTACACTTAACTCGTTATGGTTAGTAGCCATTGATTTTTTTGAGAGGTTGTAACATTTTTTTTGGCGAATTAATTTAGATTTCTTCGTTGTTTAGGTGAAGGATGAAAAATTGTTTTGAGAAACAGATTTTACTGACTTTTTTTGTTATTTTCTTGATGAATGTGTAAGAATTTTTTTTGGCCATTAAATTTTGATGATTCTCTTTTACTCTCGTTTACCCTTATTTACTCTTATGTACTTTCATTTACTCTTTGTACTCTTATCTACTCTCATTTACTCTCGTTCACTCTCGTTTACTCTTATTTACTCTTATGTACTCTGCAGTGCGAATAGCCTCGTCTAAAGTTAAATAAAACATGTACAAATTATGCTGTAATCAAAATATAAAAAAAAATCATACGTCACTCTGTAGACAAAACATTTCTTTATAAAAAATTTAAGTCTAAGTAATTCAGTTGGATAGATACTGAGGGATCAATGGGGCCAGTTTAAAAAATATAATTTTAAGTAAAACTCAGTTAAAAATTAAAGTACTGCTTCAAGTTGTATTTTGACTGATATAACTTCAAAAATATATTGAATTTTGAAATATTCTTCGAGACAAAACTTTACACACTTTAAAGTATATATCTGAAAATATAAAAAAATAAAAACTGATTTTTTCAAAGTTTCAGGGTGGGGTCCCCCCTCAAGATTACTTTAAATATTGTAGAATTTTGTTGTTTTAAAATCAAGCGAAGCTTGAATCAATTCAAACATGCTAGAAAGCTGATAGGGAGATTTGATAATTATTAGATCAATGATTAAATAAAATTATGCTATCCCAAAAAGAAATCGGAGGTAATTATTAATTCTTAAATCTCGTTTTGGGGATTATGAAAAGTTATTCTCATTAACAATATTATTTACGGATTTTTAAGTCTTATACTGCAAAATAGAAAAAAAAATCTGTCAAAATATCAATTGAGAATATTCGTCAATTGTAAAAGTTATTCAATTGTAAAAGTTTAAAGTAACGCTTTGACAATAGAAAAGTGCATTCCAAATTAGATTTTAATGAGTTCTATAAATTTAACATATTTAACATAATCTTGTATATCAAGCAACAAATTTTTAATGTATTTTATCTGGAAGCATGTTGATAACTGTATGTTGTTAAAGTAGTCCTAGAAATAGCGTAAAAATTTCAATCAGCATAGTTTTAACTTTATATACTCAGGATGATAAAGCATTTTTTTATATCCTTTATACGATAAAAAGTGATCAACGTTATTTTCTGTGGTAAACTTGAATGTGTGTAAAAATATTGCTTTTCAGGAAATAAGAGTCACAGTATAGCCCTGCAAATAAAGCTTACTGACAATAAAATCTGAAGAGATCTTTTTCTTGCACCTCTATTAAGACTGTAAGGATATAATTTTTTTAAATTAAGAGAATATTGTTTCCAGACTTTCAAAGTATTTTTCTCACATTGTAATTAATATTTTTTTAATCAAATTCAGCTATCTAGCATTTTTAACAAATAAATAAAGATTTAGTTCTTGATCAACTCGTTTCATTGATTATGGTTAATCTTATTATCTAAAATTTTTTATTTAATTTTATAAAGTAATAAAAAAAAGTTAATTATATAAATAAAATATATACTATAAGTTTTAATATGAATAATATAATATTTTTATTATATAATTAAAAAAGTACTTCTTACTTTTGTGAAACAAATGGGTATTATCGTAATTGATGTTTGTGTAGAAAATGATTCAAATTTATTTTTTACTGTTCATTCTTCAAAATCAATTTCAAGTTCCTATTGCACTTTTTTCTAGACAACGAAATGAAGCTTCCAAGGGAGCACCTTCATTATTTACAATCATCTGTAAACTTTCTTAACCCACTCAATCGATTTTTTTCAATAAACATCGTCGTATTTAAAAACAAAGTATAAATTGTAACTTTACTTTCAAGTTTGCTATGCCCTTTATTTATCATTTCCGCTATCGTAAATTCAGCATGTTTCAAGTAGTTTTATAAATGCCATGACGTTTTTTATTCATTCTGAGATAGATGAAAAAATTGTTCAATTCACGTTTTGGATGAAAAAAATTGACAATATTCTATTAGATTATGTATTAATAGAGTTTAGAACCTGTAAGAATTGTATAATATGGAACGATACAAAATATCATCTGAATACATCGATATAGGGCAACTGCACCACAGGTGCTACTATTACGCAATGTGTAGCATATGTTGATGCACCATATAAAGCAAAAAATAGCGGGAAAATTTTAAGACGGGGCACTACCTCTAACGCGTTATAAAAAAGGCAAAGTTTCGTTTTCAGGAATTGAATAATTCAAATGAATTGATCTTTGATGTTATTTATTATATATATAATTATATTTTATTAAAAACGAAAGTAATAAAAAAAGATTCATCTAGTTGATTATCGTTTGAGAACAAAGAACACAACAAAGGAAAAAATGTTATCTACTCTACCTATATATTTATTTTTTTTCTACTCTTCTACCCTATATTAAAAAAAAGTTTCGCCGTTGCAGATGCGGTTTCCAATTAGGATTCAATTTGTCATTAATATATACGTATCATATATTGTTGCATTCGTTACTGAAAGACGAAATCATCAGTCATGATAGTGATGATGATTTCATGATGATAATGATGAAAAATCATCATAATGACAAATGTATACGTATTATCACATTGATCGAACATTTTGTATACAGATTTTGCGATTTATTTGCGGGGTTGGTGCGCGTAGCGCGCAGGGAGCGCAGTGAGCGGAGCGAACGGAGTTCCCCAGTAATTGAAAAATATTCGAAAACAATTTGAAGACTGACAACCTTTCTGTTAAATTCGCAGTTTTCATGTTTTCATTCAAATGGAAGCCTACGATAGTTCCTACATGAGTTATCCAAAATCTAAAAAGACATTGAAATGATTTTGTTATAAATATATTTGTATATATCTGAATTTAGGTTGCTAAAAGGGCTAGAAGTTAAGAAAAATTTAATTTATTATTTGGTGAGCCTGGAATTTTTTCGGGTGTCTTTCGCATATTCCCCTTCCCGTTTTTGGAGTGGTGGCTCGTTTTTGAAATAATCCATTTCGGCATTTGCCTCAACGCCTAGGAAAACCACAAAAACCTAGGCAAAGTAGCCGACCGCGGGGATTGAACCCCGACCTCCCGAATGCGAAGCCGTAGCCATGAGAGGAAGCTGAACTCAATTTTCAGCCTTATGATAGAATATTAGAAAAAATGTGAAAAAATTTAGATATAGTAATTCGAGGATGAGAAATTCAATGGTACAAAAATAAGGGTTGAATAATCCTTCTTTTCAAAAATAAACATTCAAAATCAGGTTTTTATGAAATTTTTTCAAAAAAACACTTCACTATCTTGTAGGAAATTTATTTATAAGCAAACCTACCAAAAAGTTCAACTCTTAATTGAAAATATTAAGGGCCAAGATAGATTAGTCTGACGCGTGCACCTTTTTTTTGTAGTCGAACCTCCAAATTTCAAATTTGACAGGAACTGAGTTTTTTTTCTTTTTAAATTTTTGACATTTTAGATTGAAAACACTATCCATACTACGAAAATACAAAATAAATGTCAACAAGTTTGCAAAAAAAATTATAACTATTTTGCTTAATTTAATCATTTTTAAATCTTACGACTGCACGGATAAAAAAGCACATAAAAACTTACCGTGTTCATTGTAAACCGCGAACCATAACCTCAAAATGCAAATTTTTCACACGAATTATAGAAAACTTTATTATCGACAGGACATTTTTACTGAATCCCGACTAAATTTTATTATTATCATTGTAATTTAATGTAATTTAAAGTAGGGATTAATTATGAGATTTAAAATAACAATTATGAATTTTCATTGATTATTGGCATTCAAATGTCATAATCCAAATTTATATTATGAATTTTTCTATTCGTAGTCGAAAGACTAAAAATGATCAAATTAAGCAAAAAAGTTATGATTTTTTTCCATAATTAAGACACCAATTATGAAACATCAAACACGATCATTTGAAACACATTCAAACACTCTAACCAGGGTTTCTAAATAAAATCTAACTAATATATCGTAATTAAAAACGTAGTTCTCATCTGAGTTTGATTGTTTATTGTGAGGAATTATATATGTTTATTTTTCTATTGGGTCTTAATAAATACGTTACTTTTATAACATAAAGAAGTGAGATGTAGGGTCATCTGGGGTAATTTGTGACAGGCTAATTATTATTAACAAAATACAAAAAATGTTTTTTATCAAAAGAGAATATTGTTCTCCTATGTCTTACAAACAATACTGATAAAGTTTGAACTAAAATTTTCGAAAAGTTATTATTGTTTTTTTCAATTTTTAATCAACACGACACAAATCTTTGATGTTTAAAGTTTTGAGCGTTCCATTCAAAGTTACTCTGTACATCTGAATAAGTGAAAATTTCACTTTTTGAAAAAAGTGAAATTTTCACTTATTCGTATATACAGAGTAGTTTTCTTTGAAAAATGCAGATATTTTTATGACAAAAAATATTTTGTTAAGTAACATTTTATGTAAAAAATACAATCACAATTACCCCATATCATTTGCAAAGTACGGGATAACTGTGACGCTATAGTATCTGTAATTGGCTATTTTTATAAATATGCCATATATCAGTTTATATATGCGGAACAATTCTTTTTCGTTTGAAGCAGCCATCATCACAGTTAAATTTGAACTAAATGCTAGTTAGGCAATGTTGTGACAACATTGCCTAAAGTGACTCGGGCAAAGTTGTTTGACCCCCGGCAATGCTAGGAATTGCCTAAGCAATGTTGGATTTCTAGGCAAAGTATTAGGCAAAGCCATAAATAATCAAAATTGTCTAAAATGCCTAGGCAATCCTAGGATTACCTGATTTCGAGCTTTGCCGGTAACATATATATACATATTTCCATCATTATTGTGTAAAAAGTATTTTTTTATTTTAATCTCTTGCTATATTGAAATAACAGCAGATATTTGTGTGATTATGGAGGGTGAATTTTAGGGTGATAGCTATAGATTTCACATAAAAAATTTTTCTTGTGAAGTAAACACGGATGAAATTACATTCACTATCTAAAAGAATATCTACAGTTTCATTGATTTTTTTTTCTTTTCTATCTTGAAAATGTTTTTTCTTTATCAGGAATTGTGTGACTACATAAAATACTCTGACGTCAAAGCAACTTGTTGCTCAATTTTTGTTGCGTTGAAGGGTGATGACGAGTTCGTAAAAAAGGCTTCGGTCTCTCCCGTGATCTCTCAAGACGCTCACGGGTAACAACAAAATATTGCACATGAATAGTGTAAAATATCATTTGAAATATAAAATTGTTAAAGGTCAAGGAATTCAAATGAAAAAAAACAATAAACAAATAAGCAAGCAAAAACGAACAAGCAAAAAATAGAAGTTTAGCTTACCGTGCATATGTATTGAAGTAGTAAGGATTGAATTTTGTTCAAATATGAGTACATTTTTTAAGGTGAAAAAGTCCATACAAAAGTTAACATAGTCTGCGCTACAATTTTACAGAAACGCGCGCCTGCTAGGGCGGTGCCGACGCCACGCCTCCCACGTCTATATAAACTTGAGTGTCCTGACACGACGTCACACTACTCGTTACGCCGGAAGAACTGCCGGTCCGGAATACAAAAAAGGACATCTTGGCTTTGAGCGAATCTTTGGATCTGAAGTAGTTTTTGTGCAAGTGACTCCGTACGTTTGCCGTAACAATTGAAGATGAAGATTAGACTACTCACCCTCGCTTGCATCGTGCTCATTTTAGTCGATAACACTTACGGTGGACCATACATTGATGATGGTGAAGAATTTAATAACACTATGAATTTTTATTTCATTACATCCTATATTACGATTTTATATAATAATTCAAATGCAAATTGATACTTGTTGTTATCCATTAATTTCATCTCGCAAGTTCTATATAGTTAACACATATTGCTAACTGTAACACGTAGATGTAAAACATATTGTCATTGGTAAAGCATGCAAATCATTGATAAAATGAATGATTTGAAGCAATGTTTAATCAGCCATTTCGAATCAAATAGAAAATGACAAAAAAAGTCAAACAAATGTTTATGTGCTTTTTTTAGTGATGTACACAAGTTTAGATTGAAATAATACAGATGAAATGGATGAAATGAATAAATAATAAATAAGTAGTACAGATGAAAATAAATGTTACAAACAGTGAAGACTATTAATTTTTTATTCTGAAAGTACAATGAATGTTGAATTAATTTTTTTTCTTTTACGATGAGTAGTACCAAAGATAACAAAATGCTCTCCTTTTAAAATCCAAATTATCTCATTTAAACAATACTCACATATGTAAGTCCGTCATCCCTAGTAAAAAGGATCATATATTGTCCATACATAAAACATATATTGACAATATATTATTTCAGAAATCATATATTGACCATATATTGACAATATA
>JAPYZS010001488.1:0-32745 GCA_030522925.1 Trissolcus japonicus | reverse complement strand
ATAACGAGATAGCACCATTTTCAAGTTCGAATTTGAGATAGCACCTTCTTCGTTAGACCCATGGTAATAGTAACAGCATATTTCTTTTTTTTCACCTGATTCAAATTACCATACAAAATTGAACTTAAACAGTTTAAAAAATTTCAAGACTTCAAATTGACTTCAATAATTTTTTGAAGTCTACTTCAAGTACTTCAACAATTTTGAGTCATACAAATTACAGACTTCGAGACTTCAAAAAAGGTATTTCAAAGACTTCAAATGACTTCAAATTTGAAGTGTACACTTGATAAGACAGTGAGCACCCCCTCGGAAATATCAATTTACCGTATTATTTTATTTAATTTTTATTTATTTCCAGCCTTATAATTAAGTATAAGTGAAAAGTTGCAATAATACATTATTATATATTACAATTATTAACCTCATAATTATTTCGAAATCGCATAATATTGTTTAAAATTGTATCTGTCCATATCGAATAATGTAAATGGTGGTTAGTATTTCATAAAAATAAATTACTATGATTAATAGTATTTAGTAAAACTATTTTAAAAAATATAAAAGAAACACGAAATAGAGTTCGTCCTTGAAGGCTTAAATCATATTAAAAAGTACACTTTTTATTCTACTATAAATCATCTTTTAGATAATTGCATCCGACACGCTACAGCACGAAACAAATTTCGATTCATTACAAAAAACATTGTTAACTGAAAACAATTCTGCAATCCGAGAAGTAAAAAACGGATTCGACAATTTTTTAAACAATCCTTTTGCAATAGCTAAAAAGTGTAAAAACGATGGCGAAAAGTTACTCGGTCGGCTGAGAAGCACTATTGATTATTATACATCTGATGTAAGTAAAATTATTATATTTAAACTATAAAACGCGTAATTCATATTGTGTCATCTCCGCAGTTAGAAAGTCGGATGAGACAAATCATCGACATAACCGATGTCAGTTGTGGCGTATTAGGTCGTTACCGCGAACTAGTTTCTGGAATTTTTGATAAAGTAAAAGAGTGCATAACAAATCATGTCTATAGCGGATTCCATAGTGCTGAAGATATTTACAACTCAACTAAAGACTTGTATTCCTCACTCAAAAATACAAAAAAAGATATACAAAATTGTTCAGATACGGTCTGTTTGGATTCAGTGAGTACCCTTATACATATTACAATTTTATGAATCATCATTCAAAACAACTTACAGTGAAGTTTTAAGTGTACAGTCTGCGGTTCAGGTATGCTTTAACTGTAACAAAAAAATACACATTTTGATATAAAATTTTCATAATCAGTCGATTTTATATGAGCAGATCTCAGCATGCATATCAATTTTAAAATAACATCAACTATCATTAAAAAAATAAAATTCCATACAAAAATACCCAAGTAAAAATGTATATATGGGTCTATAAATGGCACATATATGAAACGTAAATGGCACATATATAGAACATAAATGGGACATTTATTTATTTAAATACATATATGGCTCATATATGAGACATAAATGCCACATATATGGATCCATATATGGATCCATATATGGATCCATATATGCCACATAAATGGATTTTTTAGGTGGATGTCACAGATATGGAACCATATATGTGCCATTTATCTTTCATATATGTATCATTTATGATCTATTTATGTGACATTTATGGACCCATATATGTGCCATTTATATTCCATATATGTGACATTTATGGACAAAAATATAATTTTTTACATGGATAAGGGAGACGCTCTCAAAAAATGGAAAAGGTTTATAGATCGGCTTGAACAATATAAAAACACAGGTTGTGTTAAAAAAGATAACTTTCAGACGCCTAAAAATGGAATTATATTTTATATTAAATAAAAAAACATGTGTAATTTCAGATTGGGAAAACTACTTCTTTGACCATTGCCACAATACCGAAAGTAACTTTCGATTTAATTGACATCGGAGGGCGCATCTCTACTCTTCCAGAAACATTGAAATATTGTGCTTCTCTTGGACCAATTTCAGCTTTGAAAAAACATTATTTTAAATCTCTCTTGAAACTGCCACAGTGTGGTATGAATAAACTGAAAAATACTATGAATAAATTTTTACATGTTGCACGACTAGATTAATATTGTAAAACAAATAAAATGTTCACTATATATAAATTGTTTAAAAAATTGATTGTTTTAAAAAGGGCAGCGTTGGGCGTGTTCAGCTAGTCTATAATGTTATACTATTATAATTACACGATCAATATCTGAATAAACCGAAATGAATATTGTGATGTAATAACACAAAACAGAATAACGGATCAGAAACTGAGGTATTTTGTCCGAAATTTATATGAAATTTTTTTCGCCGAACAGACTTCCCGCTTAATTTGAAAAATTGTGCATTCCTCACAACAGTGTGCATGTGTTTTTTTTTAAATTCTTTTTTTTATTGAGAGAGTTTTCGGATCAGCTAGAATGTTATTATTATCACAAATTTTAAAGCTCTATCTATGTATAAAAAGAGATCTGCATCTGCCTATAAATATTAAATCTGTATGGATTTTTAAGTTTGAATCTGTGTACATCGTATCAACAATATAACGTAAATTACACACTGATCAAAAAAATCACCTAAAATCACACCAATAGGCGATAGTAATATATAAAAATACACCATCAACATTTTGTTGAATTGAAATTTATTCAAATGTCATCTTAGCGTGAATTCGATCAGTGTACAATTACAGGACACATAAAAATCATAAGGCAAAATGTAATCACATTATCTATTTGTTCTGTTTCTTTTTTCTTGACCACGAATTTAAATTTAACGAATTTCAAAGTGAACCCGAGTAAACTCTGTATTTGAAATAAATATATGATGTAAAAGTATATGCCTAAAATCATATTAGGCCACATTATGATAAAAAGAAATATCTTATATCAATAAATAAATAATAAACAAAATGAATCATGATATCATGATTTGAATGGTCAGAAGACAATGGAAATCTTTCTTTTATCTTTTACTCTCGGCTACTTCTCTTCGAAATTAACGTGCGGCATCTGGTGTACGTATAACAAGATATAGTTCTTTTTTTAAATGATTTGTAAATAAGTTTAAGTGAACACGTACTTTATTAGCTCATCAAGTTATATTAAAATAATTTCAATTTAATGATATTTGCAAAAAAAGTTAATGAGAATATAAGCGGGCCGTGTTTGATTATTCGACAAACATTTTGCCAATTTTATCTGCACTTTGAACGACTATTATTTTTTACAAACTGACCGATTAAACTTATTTGTTATTAAATTTAAATAAATTACTTAACTTTTGCAAAATCAAAAAAAAAAACGTCATTCAACTCAAGAAGCAGTCAAGATCGTATCGCACACATTTTTTTTGTGTGCACAATGTTTAATTAAGTGAAAAAGGCACGTTCATAAACAACATCTAAAGAATAATTTTTCGCACAAACAACTCTCAATTAAATTATATTCATTGTACCTATAAATAACTAAATGTTTACACAAAATAAAAGTTTGAACAATCATTTGCTCTCGTTTAATGCGATTTATTTAAGGAACATTTAAATTATTATTTTGCACAATTTTGTCAACAACTAATTAAGAAATGACGAAATATGATGAACGAGAAAAGTTGTCCGAATAGTCTCGAAAATTGGTCATTTTCATTAATATGACATTAATTCATACGAAAATGCCAATTCTTGAAAATTTCACTTCTTTACTTATGCTAATTTGATAGATGACCGAGTTTCCAACAGTGCCACGAAATTCGCATAACATAATTTGGAAATTTTATTGCAATAATATCAATTGTTAATCGATTTTACATGATTGAACAGAGTGAGCATGAGTAACGATGAAATAATTAGGCTTGAAACGAAAGTTTATAATTGGAAATCAATTTTTTTTAATATTGACACAAGTGACACCTATTCTTGTGTCATCAATTTTTAGTTCAGGTGATCTGATAATCATTCGAGTTCTCAAACATATATAAACCGATGTTACTGCATTCGAAATCATCCCAATTTGAAATCCGAACAGTCAACATGGACAAAATTCAGAGCTCTATCTTCTTGGCATTTGTCTTGCTCGTGAGTAACAGTATATATTTATCTCGAAATTCACTACAAAAAAATATAAAATATTTTTTTTTCACTTTTTGAAATTTTTAATATCTATTCATACAACATTTTTAGGTATTTAAAAAGTACTAAAAGTACTTCTCATTTTAAAAAGTACTATTCGTTTTAATAATAATTGATTTTTATAACTTTATTATACTTTTATATACAATAAAAAAAGATAATCATTTTTTTATAAAAAATTATTCGTCCTATTTATTCGTTGAGAACGAAAGAACTTATCAATTGAAAATATAAAAATGAAATTGTACAGATATAAAAAGTTGCAGATCTTTTAAGAAAAATAAATACAAAAGATGTAATATTATTATTTAAATTATTTCAGCTCGCCGTCAGCCACCAGGCACAAGGCGATGGACTAGTTGAAAACATCAAGGACCAAGTTGTGCAATTAATCGACAAAACAACAGATGAAGTCAAAGATGGTGTTTCCAACTTAAACAGTCTCGTGGAAAATACTTTCAACGCCGCTAAGGATGTTGCGCAGAACAGCACACAACACATTACCAACGAGTATCAAAATGTCGTTGACAAGGTAAATGATCTCAAAATAATCCATTTATTTAATAGATTAAAAACGGCTTAAAGCTAATCCATTTTTTTAAATGGATTATTATTTATTCGAAATAATCCTTTTGAAAAGTTTAATTACACTTATTACGTGATTTTTAACGATCGGCTCTAAAGGTTTCAGAGATCTACGAAACAAACTCCATTCTCAGCAAAGAATGTAACGCGGCTTTGGATGCTTTCCGAAATGCCTACGGACAGCTGGTTAAAAGAACTAACGAATGTGTAGACAGGCGCATCCAAGTTGGAGTTTCTCACTTGCAAAGAATTAACGGAGTTGCCGATGAGACAATCTTTGAGCTTCAACACATCAGAGATGAAGCTATCAAGTGTGTGTACCAAGTCCATGGACCCACCGATTTCATCAAAGCCTTAGCTTGCATCAACAGCGTAAGTTTCTCCAAAAATTTTTGATAATCTTTTGAAAGAAAAAATAGGCCTATTCCATAGCTCGAAATCGCTACTGTAGCGCCATCTCCAAACATGAACTAATGTTGTAGTGCTGAATATTATTTTCGATTTTATAACCTATAAATAATAAATAAACCCTTTTTCATTTTTAAAAATTTTCTAACATATGAAAATTGTTTCCGAAATATTCATTTTATTAATAAAATTTTGGCTCTACACTAAAAATTACAATTTTCGCCACGATTATTTACATTTTTATGGCGCTGCAGGCGTTATGGAAAAGGCCTATTCTAATCATTTGACTCTTAACGAATACTTATCATCTGCTGTCAACTGTTTAGGCCGCCATGAGAGCCACATGGTACGTCGGTAAGAAAATTCCTCCTCTAACTGTGGAAATGACCAAGTTGGGAGGCAACATTTTGTTGCTGCCAGCACAGATTGGATATTGCTTCAGCACCCAGTTTATCAGCACTGTCTATGGTAACTACCAAGAAACATTGTCAAGACTGAATAAGTGCATCATGCCATCAGCAGGAGGTTACACCACGGGCTTGCCACTAACCACCTTATAGATATAGAAAAGAAATCGACTTGGAACACGTTAAAATTTGTAGTGATTTTAACCAATTTGATCAATTGTTTTATAGATTCTATTTGTTGAAGTTATTGTTTTAATAAAATGATCTACGGATTGTAAAAACTGTTGTTTTCTGTTATAAGAATCGAATTAATCATTCGCACGCTTCGGTATTGATCCCACCATCTCGTATCTAATTTTACTCGAACAAATCCTCGAATCCAAACGAGTTATCTTAAATTGATTGTGTTGTGTATTATTATATAAAAATTGTTAAATGTGTTTTGCTAAAAGTTGCAGAAATGTTAAACAATTGCTTCATTGCAATTGTGAAATGGTATTATTAGTCAACTCAGTTTAAGATAAGCATCTATAATGTCGTTTTTGACAATTTGATTTTAATGATTGATAAGTCACTCGCATAGATTTTATATAAAAGATGCGGTTGATATTATGCGACTTGTATTATATTAATCTATACACATCCAACATCATAAAATTGTTGGACCATGCGTTTTATACCTATAATTTTCCTTCTGCTGTTTGTCGTAAGTAACAAAAAAAAACTATAATTTAATACACTGAGAAAAAACTTGTAATAAACATTACTATAACATATAGTAATCTAAACATATCTTACACATTTTACAAATTATCCTAAGACATTCTTATATTTTTTACTATAATTATAGTAAATTTCACTATGGGGTATAATAAAAATTAGTATACCATATAGTAAAGATTATTACAAGTTTTTAATCAAATTTTTTAGATGTTGCATGTTATGTCTGGATTGCCAGAAGTTATAGTAATTTTTATTAGAAGTTTTTTCTCAGTGTAATGCATTGGGTATGATTTTTTCAAGTGACCGGCTTTATAAAAACTATAAATTCGTTCTGTATCTAGGTAGCATCATCTGACGCGACAATAATTCTGAGAACACTTTTGAAAATATTTGGCCAATTGAAAAAAGCTTTGAATGATGCTGGAACTTCGGCAGATCCGCCAATGGATTATCCACCGATGAATTATCCACCGATGGATTACCCACCAATGGATTACCCACCAATGAATCCAAATGATCCAAACAGTCAATATCCCCCAATGTATCCAGGTAATCCAAATTTTCCCCCACCACCTATGGATCGAAATGGAAATAATAATTACCCTCCACATTATCCTCAGCCACCGAATTATCCAGGATCTCCTAAGAATCCGCACGCAAACAATAACTATCCCCCAGGTTATCCAGGCAATTCAAATTACGCAAACAATAACTATCCCCCAGGTTATCCAGGCAATTCAAATTATCCTCAGCCAGAATATCCTATGAATCCAAATGACAATAATAATTACCCCCCAAATTATCCCCAGCCACCTGTGCAACCAGATCTTCCTCTGAATCCAAATACCAATAATAATTATCCCCCAAATTATCCCCAGCCACCGGTACAACCAGATTTTCCCTCAAATCCAAACGCGAATAATAATTACCCTCCAAATTATCCCCAGCCACCTGCGCAACCAGATTTTCCCTCGAATCCAAATACCAATAATAATTACCCTCCAAATTATCCCCAACCACCTGCGCAACCAGATTTTCCCTCGAATCCAAATACCAATAATAATTACCCTCCAAATTATCCCCAACCACCGGTGAATCCAGAAATTCCTAATTCTAATCTGCCAAATAAAGAACAAGATCCAACTCATGACGGGCACAACGATTCTTCGTCACCGATTGCTCCAATCGATCATCCTACGAATCCGATAAATAATGAAGATGAACAACTATATCAACAATACGCAATAAGAATTCGTGATGACATTGTAACAAGAGTTGATAAAATTATTCAACAAATCGAAAACGAAATCAGGAGACTGTACAACCTTGTCACAATGAATGACAATAATGCGAAACAAATTGCCAACCATAACTACCAAGCTAGTTTAGGATTCCATGATGCGATTGAAAAGGTAAGGATTAACCATTTTTCACTGTTTTTTTTTAGTTTGGATTTTGAATAAAAAATATACAATTAGCTCTTACATAAAAAATAATCGCCATGTTGTTTTTACGTTTCAGACGATGAACTATACAAGATCGAATAACAAAAATTTGGGCGATTATTGTTATAACATCATTAATACATTTGAAGCGACATACGACGGAATTGTGCAGGCAATGGACGACTGTTTGAGAGTTAAACTTCGAACTGAAAACGAAAAGTTGTTAGAATCTAGAGAAACGGCTAACGAACTTTTGCAAGAGCTCGGCAGTATTAGAAACGAGGCTGTTGGTTGCTTCAACAATAATCCTCCTGCGAAAACAGCTTACTACTGCGAAGAAAATGTTTGTATATTGTTTTATTTATTTTCAATGAATATAACTTTTCCCATGCATAAACAATATTTTTTTTCTATTATATTTTTTTTCAGCTCCAGCAAAGGGCCAGTCAATTGACACATTCAAAATTAAATGCCGGTATACTGAGAATGCACGAAAATTATGGAAATATTCTGACAATATCCAAGGAAATCACTGGTTGCACCGAAGTTCAACATTCGGAAAACTATCTTCGCTACGCTGCTCAATTCAATCAGTGTATCTATCCAATTGCGCAAATTTATCCTTAATCAATTTATATAACAAATTATGTTATATCATCTTATGATTAAAGACGCATCTAAAAAATGTAAATTAGCAATTGAAATATAATTCCTGATTAATGTGAACAATTAAACATTCTTGTCTTCTGAAATAAATAATATATCAATTGAAATTTGACAAATATATTTTACAACTGTTTTTATATACTAGAACTCCCGTGCGTTGTACGAGTGTACTTATGTTATTTTTGATGTCTGTTTTTTTTTCATTACTATATTTTCATTGGATATATAGAAATTAAAAAATAATCCTTTTTCGTTTGACCAAATATTTTTTTCAAATGTATTTATCTAAGTAGAACCAAATTTAACTAGAACTGGTTTTAAAAATGTAGTTAGTTAACAGTAACTAACTATCAGAAATAATTTAGTTAAACCTTATTAGTGAATGTAAAATAAAAATTGTCTATAAGAAAAAGTCATATTTCCTAGATAAGGCCGTGTTAAAAAAATTTCCAATAATAGAGTTTCAGCAACCGCGCCCCTGAGGCAAGAATCCGTCGTCTTATCATTTACTCCAAAGTATTGTTTGAAGTCCAAAACCATTTTATGGAGAAAATTCTTTTTTAGGAGGTATATGGCTCAAACGTAGGAAATTTCCTTTTCACATTTCTTAATTATCTCTAATACAACGTTAAAAAAATTGGAATCATTGGATGTATTTAAAACGTGTAAATAACAAAAACAAATTATTTATTTATTTAAATATATAAATAAATAAAGGTTTTAAAAAATTTTAACTTCATATCCTGTTATGAACATTTTTATTATTTAAAATTTTTTAAATAATAATTATAAAATATTGATTAAATTATTTTCTGTTATTTATAATAAATCGTTAAATAAATTGTTGTAAATTTTGCATAAAAAAGTATGATTTTAATTTTTATAGAACTTTTGACGTTTTAAGGAGTTCACCCAATGTAGAAAACATGGTTTTGATTGTTAGTTTTCTAACGGAACAAATAAACAATACATAGTTTGAGTTTTATTTATTTAGTAGGATTCTTATTTTTGTATTATGAACGAGACGAGCGAAAATTTGTGCAAAATTTCTATAATTTAAAAGAAATTTATTTTATAATTAGTATATAATATCATTTTAATGAAAAATGCGATATTATTTTAAGACGTACGATAATGTAATTATTTTGCATGGATAATTGAAGGAAATTCAATCAAATCTTTCAAAACAATCATCATTAACAACTGATATTGGAGCGTTTATATTAGCAGTTAAGTATTTGAAAATTGAATTAATTTTCAAACAAAAAGCGCTACATTTCGTATAAAAGCATTGGTTTTTCACACTTTGTTAGCATTCACTACTTCAAATTTCGAAGAGTGAACTACAAACGCAAAACAGAGAAAGATGGCTCGAAATTTTATTATCCTGACGGTTATCGTCGCTGTAAGTACAATATTAAAATGTTTTTTTCATTGCGGTTTTTACCCTACCGTGCCAAGTAAAAATGTGGATCCATAAATGGCACATACATGAAACATAAATGACACATATATGGATTCATATATGCCGCACAAATGGTACATAAATAGATTCTTTAGGTGGATCGTCATATATGTCACAAATATGGAACCATATATGTGACATTTATGTTGCATATATGTGCCATTTATTTTTCATATATGTACCATTTAAGATCCATTTATGTGACATTTATGGACCCATATATGTGCCATTTATGTTCCATTTATGGACACATATATAAATTTTTACTTGTGGTGTTGGTTCACAAAAATATTTTTTAATTGAATAATTTTTTTTTAAATCTTCGATTCATTGACAAATTGTTGTTTCCTTTCAGGTCGCATTTATGCACCAAAGCGATGCCGGTATCGTGTCAGAAATTGACAAGACTGTGTTCAACATGATCGTGGACGCGATGGACCGCCAAGGAGATCGTATTCAAGAGCGAGTTGAGTCACTGAAAAATACAGCAGCTGAAATTGCAGAACGAGCTAAAGATGCGATCAAACAGAAGAACGAGCGTATCGGTAGAGTTATGAATGACATAAACGAAGTCTTGGAACGAGACGAAGTGATCAGCGCGAAATGCTCTGACGCGTTTTTAGCTTACCGTTTGGCTCGCGACGAAATCGTTGTAAAAACCGAAAGTTGCGTTGACGAAAAAATAAACGACGGTCTCGACCATGTCAACCAAATGAGCGACTTGGCTAACGAAGTTCTTTCAGAACTCAAAGAGTTGAAAGAGGAAGCTATTCAGTGTCGCGATGATGCCCATGGTTGGCTCGGAGGCATCTTGGGATCTGTCCGTTGCGGCTCTAAAGTAAGTCCTCGTATCTTTTTTTTCTCTATCCGAAGATTTATACAAAATTATTATTAATTAATAATAACTTTGTATTATTATTAATTAATAATAATTTTTTATTATTAATTAATAATAATTTTTTATTATTAATTTATTACCGATGATAATTTTCGATTATTAATTATTATTAATTTCATCACAATCATTATCTTGCAGTTGGTATTGAAAGAAAAGGCCGTCAAAGCTAGGAAAATATTACCTTTCATGAAAGAGATCGCTGGAACGACTTTGTATCTGGCCACATTAGCACCAAAACTTGCATACTGCTCATCTGAGGACATGTATAGAAAGATTGTGGACAATGAAGTTTTGTCTACCCTCAAACACTGTATTAGCGCCTTCGAGGATTAATTTCTTTAAAACATATTAATGCACTATTTTTTTCATTTTAATGTAAAATTTCAAGTTTATTTAATTTAAAAGAAATTTTTATTTTTTGTATACATCTAATAAAACTGAACATCCAGTAGCAATTTTTTAAAAACTTTTGTTTATAACAATTCCAATTTCCAAGAAGATCCCAAAATATCCAATAGCTTTATGGTATATTATGGATATAAAGATTGATTGAATAAATTTAAAAAGTAAATTAATAACAATCAAAATTGTTATTCTTTTAATTGATTCAACAGATCCGATTATAATATCATGTAGAATAAAAATAATCTACTACTTGTTCGAGGCTACTTGTATATTAATGAAATTAGTAATATCTTAATTGTGACAAACAAAAAGCCATAAAAATGTAATCAAGTATTTGGTTTCGAAAAAATTTTCCACAATAAATGAAGGAAAGTATAACCAAAAAATTCCCTTAGAAAAACTTAGCATTGAGAGATACCAAATGCATGTCCACCTAAATTATAAATGATAAGACGAAGCAGCGATTAATTTGGAGGATAATAATGATATAGTTGCGATCTCAAGGCAAAATAATAAAACATTTTGTTTTATGAACAGATAATTCTTAACGAAAAGTATATTAAGTAAAGTTTAACAGAAATATGAAATCAATTATTATACCCAAGTAAAAATTTATATATGTGTCCATAAATGTCACATATATGGAATATAAATGGCACATATATGGGTCCATAAATTTTACATAAATTGTACATATATGAAACATAAATAGCACATATATGCTACATACATGTTACATATATGATTCCATATTTATAACATATATAGTGATCCACATAAAAAATCTATTTATGTGCCATTTACGCGGCATATATGGATCCATATATGTGGCATTTATGTCTCATAAATGGGTCCATATATGGGCCATATATGTATTTAAATGGGTCCATATATGTATTTGAATGGGTCCATATATCGGCCATATATGCATTTAAATACATAAATGTCCCAATTATTTTCCATATATGTGCCATTTATGTTTCATATATATGCAATTTATAGACCCATGTATACATTATTACTTGGGCATTACATTAAGACGTTTACTTTAGCGAAAATCAAAATTATATATTTAATTTAAACTTATTGATTTTAACGTTGTGCGAAATTTATTGAATTACGTATTATGTTTAAAAAATACTTATAACACCAAAAAATAATAAATAGTCTTATAATTTTTTTTTAATTTTTTACTGATAAAAAAACTAATAAATCTATATTGCTATAAATAATAGTTTTATTTTTAAATAATCAGTTCAATTTTAACAGTGTCATCATCATTAATTACATTTATTATGGTTCACCTTGGTTAAATGGATTAAATTTCAAATTAGAAAAGTAAAAAAAAATGTTAAAATGGTATTATTATTTGCTATTAGCACCTCAGAAGGATCAATAAAATTGCATTTTTGTGTAGTCTCTGTATCAATTAAAATATTAATTAATAAATAATTACTCGGATCAAATATCATAAATTTTATCTATAAATTCCAATCGTTCAAAAATGGTCAAACAATATTTAATTCGCAATGGAAAGTTTTTTTATAACAAATAATTAATTAGTCCAAATTGTATTAAATGATGATAATTTTATTTGAACTAGCTGAATCCCGTGGTTCTTAATTGACTTATATTATTATATTATAGAACAATATAATACTGTTTTTCCGATTTATATATCTTTTTGTATCAGTCAATCCAATTTTTACTTATTTTGGTTCATCGTTTTTTTTTTGTTTTGAAATTCAACGAGATATGTTTTTCATGTTCATTTTATTACAGTTTGATGAATTACTAGTAGGTAGTGAAATCAGATGAAATCAAGCCATTGGTAAAAAAAACATGATACAAAAAAATTGTCGTGGATCGACGTACGTGCCTCCGAAAAATTGATATTTTCAACAGTTTGATAAAGTTCGTTAACCTGGAAGCTCAAACAATTCCCCTGTTGTACCTCTATGGAGAGTTTAGCAACACTGCGCCGTTCAAAAGGATTGCCTATATCAGGGCGTTGCATCACTCTCAACTTACCTAATGACTAAAGACAACCTGATTGCTCTTTGTAATCAACAAACTTTACTAAAAAAATATTGTCTGTTTAAAATGCATCATTATTTGATTGAATTGAATTTTATTTTATCTTCTATACTAATTTTCCGGACCGAAATTTTAGCACTGTCCTAGTAAAAATGATAATATATTGACCATATATTGTCAATATATTATTTTTATGAAAATCATATATTGACCACGTAATAATAATATATTGTCAATATAATGACAATATATTGACAATGTATTGACAATATATTGACAATGTATTGACAATATATTGACCATACATTATTAAACATTTTTCATAAATGGTCATACGTTGTCAATATATTAGCGACTATACATAACAATTAATATATTGTTCATATATTTTTAATACATTGTCAATATATTGTCCATATATTGTTAATACATTGTCAATATATGGTCAATATATTGTTAATATATGGTCAATATATTGTTAATATATTGTTAATACATTGTCAATATATGGTTAATATATTGTTAATATATTGTCAATATATTGTTAATATATTGTCAATATATTGTTAATATATGGTCAATATATTGTTAATATATTGTCAATATATTGTTAATATATTGTCAGTATATTGTTAATATATTATCAGTATATTGTTAATATATTATCAATATATTGTTAATATATTGTCAATATATTAACAATATACTGATAATATAATTATCAGTATATTGTTAAGATATTATCAGTATATTGTTAATATATTGTCAATATATTGTCAATATATGTTTTATGTCTGATCAATATATTATCATTTTTACTAGGGTGCATTTTACATTGTCAAATAACATCTCATTCAAATAGGCCTGATCTCATTTGTAATATTTATATTTGATACACACTGTATTTTTCATAATTTTTAAATTTTTTTACTGTTTTGAGATTTAGTCATGCCTATACTTGTTATCATAAAACGAAATATAAACTACAACTTGAAATAACGAAACCAATTGTCGAAATTACTCTGATTACTATTGGAAAGGAAAGAAAAGCGCCTCTCAACTATACACTCACCGCGATTATTTGATCTCAAAAACAATAACTGAAAGTTTTCAGAAGCGCGGCTCAGCTTATTACCAATAAAGCCAGTGCAATGTATACGTCCGACAAAACCAGCGATCTATGTAAAGATCGACCTCCTTTGCGGTTGCAACTATATCTTGGCATATTATGAACATAGAATTAATACCGAATCGATATGAAAGTTGAACGCAAAATCAGTTTCGGTTTCTTCAAATTGACACTATGTAATTTCAATTTGCGAACTTGTAAAAATACTTTTCATCATTTCACCAAACAAACAATTATTTACTTCCATCAGTAATATAGAAGTTTTGAAGTAATGTCCGACGAAGCAAGTTCGTGTGACGAAGATACCGCAAAAGTTGTCGCACAATGATACACATCTTGTGCCAAGTGTAAAACAATATCGCAGAATCCGTGACCGGGTTCTCCTACTCGTACGCCACCTGTGGATCAATACCCGACATTGTATTATGCGCAATACATCGTCATTGAAGTGTAAGACGAGATGCACCGTCGTGGGTTCAAAAGAGCGCGCGTAATTGCAGGCGAAGAGGGTGTCCGCTCAAATAATTCAGCATGCATATTTCAACAGCATTTGAGGGCTAAGGGATTCGATCTGCCCGCAAATGGCAGTCCCGGAAGTTCAGCTCAAGTGGCAATAAACTTGGCGCGATAATTGTAGCATCATTTGACGATTTATCGACTTGAATAGCAACCTCAATCTTTCTGCTCGTAGAATCGTTTTGCAACGATGACAGTCACTTTTTATTATTCATTTATTACTTCTTTTTTTTTTAATGTTATGCAATTTTTTTTTTTTTTTTTTTTTTTTTTTGAAGGAGTTTTAAGATTAAAAATAATGATTTAAAAAAAAAATTTTTTTTTTAATTTTTAAAAATTCGAATGGTGGTGGGATAATTATCTATTAATGAAAAATTATTTTTGGATTAATATTTTCGGGACAGCGCGTACGCCAGTCCCGACTACCAAAAATTATGCGCGCGATATACACAAAATGAGTGTATTCGCGAAGATCAGCCCCGTCCAGGTGCAATGACGAGGCCTCACCTCGGAGGAACCGCCTTCTTGATCACGGTATTCCTCCGCGCCAAGTAAGTTATTTCGAACCTCGTCACCGTCCCTTTTCATATAACTTTACAAGTTGCTATTCAGTGTTGAGAGAAAAAAAAATGACGATCGCGCACAACGCGCCCTATCGAACGGTTTGCAATTAAATGTTCCTTTTCTCCGACTGTCAAAAACAGTTGAGCGTCTGAGAACGGAATATAAAATTCAAAACTTTTGTTGGTTTTCTATTTTTTTTTTTTCATTTTGTATATATAATTTTATATATAACTATAATTAATTTTCGTTTTGTAGATAGAAATGTGGTTGTTAAACGACCACGCAATTTTTTAAAGCTTTCATTAACGTGAGTTGGATTGGGTTTTTAAAAACGAGAACAGACGTTCGTTACACAGATTGCATATTGAAAATCAAATTAATAGACCTAATAAGTAAAGTCGGCAAAATTGAGTGAAAAGTTGCTTTTCCGGCGCGTAATGGGAATCGCGGCGAAATTGAAAAGTGTTTCCCAGAGAGAGAGAGGGCTAATGGATCTCGCTATCGGTGCAGCCTGGAAGATGGCAAACTCAAATAGATACTCGGTCGCCGCGGCGTTTCGCGTTCACTCGGTTACGCTTTTACGAGTATGCTGCAACTCGATGTGTTGTTTTGCAATTTGAATTACACTTTTGATTATTCCACATTTACATAATACGAATCGCTTTTACAAATATACGATTGAATTAATGTTATTTCTTTTTAATTCCAGTAGTTGAAATTCATCCCAGTAGTCTGAAATTTATTTTCTCAACTAAATATAATTCGAGCTAAAAAAAATCATGTTTCTTTTGACTTGTAATGTTGAAGCTTTTTTATTGTAAAATACTAACGCTGCATCCAACAGACATATTTTTTATTTTGAATACCAAAATAAATTGTTATTGATCAGATGCTTAGTCGCATCTCCAATATATTTTTAATTTCAGGGATTACTCAATTTTTCATTCAGGTTAATAAGCTTTTAAGTTCAAGGATAGAGTTCAAGATTGAATCTGCTCATTTGAAACATACAACAAAATCTCGATGAAAATGATTTTTTAGGATTTTTTTCAGGTCTCGTTAAAAAAATTGATTTAAAATAAAGTTTGCTTTAGTGATTGGTAAATTTACACTTTAAACAAATTTTTATGATCAAGTGTGGCTTGTTTTGCAATTGGTGGTTTAGAAGTTACAATCAGTTAAATAAAAACGTCTTAAAAATTGTGATTGTTGTGAACTTTGTTAAAATTAAAAATTGTTTAAATACAATATTGACTAAATTGGTCGAACATGTGTTTTCAGAGAAAATATTTCTTTTATCCTTTCTTATCTACCGTGATAGAAAAAGATAAAAAACAGATAATATCACATTAGATTAAAAAAAAAGATAAAACTGTTATTTTCTCTAAAAACAGATTGGATATGGAATTTGATTTTCGTTTTTTAAAAAGTTGGTAAAATTAAGGATGATGTAAAAGGCTCAAACCGAGATTAAAGAAAGGTCAAGTTCGGCAATGCAAGAATACCAGTGGAATAAATTTCATTTTACGGATTTAATATGATTTATAAGTTGGAGATGAATCCCCGGGTGAAAATCAAGTGACATTAAATTTTATTGCATATTGACTGTGCAGTTTGTCAAATCCCATCGTATCCCCGATAATGTTTCATTTTTCATATTCGTATACATAAATCACATGTTAGGTGCCAAATAAAAGAGTTGAAATTATATTCACGTTTTTTTCTTTGATGATCCCGGGCAAAAAGAAACATATATGCTGCATATATGTTGCCATATATGCGACATATATGGTTGCATTTGTGTTGCTTATGTCACATATATGCAAGCTGATATGGGATTCGCCATATATACAAGCATATATGCTGCATATACGTCACATTTCTGCCGCATATATGCAACCATATATGTTGCATAAATTTCGCATATATGCAACCATATATGTTGCATAAATTTCGCATATATGCAACCATATATGTTGCATAAATTTAGCATATATGGAACCATATATGTTGCATAAATTTCGCATATACGCAACCATATATGTTGCATAAATTTCGCATATATGCAACCATATAAGACTGCATATATAAAATTTTTGCTTGGGGAGCGGGGTGCGAAAAATAATTTTATCAAACATATCCATACCCTAGTAAAAATGATAATATATTGACCATACATAAAACATATATTGACAATATATTATTTTAATATATTGACAATGTATTAACAATATATGGACAATATATTAATTGTTTTGTATAGTCGCTAATATATTGACAACGTATGACCATGTATGGAAAATGTTCAATAATGTATGGTCAATATATTGTCAATACATTGTCAATATATTGTCATTATATTGACAATATATTATTATTATATGGTCAATATATGATTTTCATAAAAATAATATATTGACAATATATGGTCAATATATTATCATTTTTACTAGGGTAATTACTATAAGAGTAGCCGGTTGGGATCATTTAATGAAACAGAGCGAGAAACAAATGCCCAAATTATTGTTATTCTGCACAGGATGGTTCGTTGGAGCCTTTCCCTGCTAACTCTCATAATGCCTCAACGTACACTGCTTTTCTTTCAAGTTCACTGCACATTCGAGTACAAAGTTGAATGCTGTTGATCAATAAAATATTACTTTTCTACTTTGGCAATAAGTAAGATTTAGTTTTTACTGACGATAACATTTCAATCAACAAAATAATTGTATATTTCCAATTTTAATTTAAGGATCGTTTTTGTGTACGATTTTTACGAAGAGAAAAATTTTAAAAGCTACAATTTTCTATATTTTTTTCATTCGTTCATCATTCAAGTGAATTTTCATAAGTTAAAATAACACTTCCTTTGATGTCATAATAATTAAAAATAAATCTAATCTTTACTATTAAATTCAGAAATATGATTCAGTTTGCGAACAATTTTTATTCTAGATATAACAAGATTAACGTTACTGCCTGACATTTATTTCTATAAACAAAATGTCAGGTCTGATCTAAAGTGGTAGTTTTTCACTTTTGATCTCACATAAAAAACCTATCGGATTTATTTTTCATCTTGTTTTTTATACTATTTTTCAAAACCTGTTCAATACAAAAAATGTAATTCAAACAAAATGCCCCCGGCTTTTAAGGTAAAATATAAAATTGTTTTTAATATTTAAAAGTTTTCTTTTGTACGCATGTTTTTATACCGAATGAAAAGTTAAAAAGTTTTAGAAGTGTTCGCTGCCAATTTTGTAGAGGTACGGAACTTTGAAATGTAAAAAGAGATATACATCGCGATTTTTTCTCTGGCTTTCGCGAGTTAAAATTGTCTCCGAGATTGTAAATAATTGTGTTTGCGATGATGGGAAAATTTTAGCGGCGTTAATATGGATTTCGATTAACCGGACATCCAGGTGTAATGAGACAATTGTTTTGGCAAATTAGGTAGATGGGATGCGCGAAATTGTTTGTGACGCAAATCAGCACGTGGAGGTGAGTTAGGTTCGCATTCGAAAATCAATAGTGTTTATTGGGTTGTTTAAATTTGCTACAATAAGGGAGGGTTGAAAGAATCGCCACTTTTTATATCTCAATGAATTTATGATACGTTTAAGATAAAGAGGCGTGGGTGATAACGAATATGAAAATCCTAAAATCCTCATTAAATTTTCGTAACGATTCGTTACGGACGAGTATTTTCGATCTACATCGTTGATTTCCGGTCATGTTAATTGCCAATCTGAGCACTGCTTTCACGCAGTTCGGGGTAAAATTGTAGTCGTAGAATGATGTGCGAGAGGGCAACTGATGAAATAACAAGCATGTGCCCGCTTCTTCGTTACGACATGCAGGGACGCCGGCACGTGCCGGACGTGCCTTCTACATGAAGTCGTTTGCACGCTAATTCGTAATGCCATCAGGGTTTGTAACAATTTCTTTTCAAACTCAACATTTTTTTTTTCTTCAAACAATTACTTCGTCAAACCTAGTCGACTATTAACAAGCAAAACTAACAAATAAAGATACCGGACTGTTTCGTTTTATTATTCATTAACACTCAAAATAAATGAAATTCTGTCCTACCGATTTTTTACTTGTTCAAAAATAAATGAAATATATAAGTTTATATTTTCAGTTTGATCAACTGTTTAAATTTAAAATTGTTATTATTTTTTATTAATTAATTATTAATTAATATTAATAATTGTTTTTTAATTGTAAAAGTTCCCAGGAAAGAAGGAACATATACGCCACATATATGTTTGTCTGAACATATATGCTCCATATATGCACCATATATGTCTGCATATATAAAATGTTTACTTGGGAACTAATGAAAATAATTGAAATTCTCATTAAATTAAGTAAACTTTTCTAAGAAGTTAATTTTACTACGTTCAAGATCAGATTCAAGTGCTTTTATCATTATTTGAATAAAATATTAACAATCTATCTGAATTATAAAAGTTTCTTGAATCGCATAGTTTGATAATAAAAACATAAAATATCTTTTATTCATTAGTGTTGACTATTTTTTAACACAAGTCCTAGTAAAAATTAATCGGGCGTTTGTAGGGCTTGTAATGCTCTTCCTTATAGGGGCCTTATAGGGCGAGCTCGCCATATAAGGCCCCTATAAGGGAGAGCATTACAAGCCCTACAAACGCCCGATCAATTTCTACTAGGGAGTACATATTCTAAAATAAAAAATTGTAATGCAAGAGGTAACTAGGGTCAACCGGGGTAAGAGTGACACTTTGGGGTAAATGTGACACATCAAATAAATTTGTTGACATTTTTAATTTTCATCTTTTTAATTAACCTCAAGAATCATTATTGATTAATTAACGTATATAAACAATTAAATTTGATGAAGCTTTTATTAATTTATATAATATATGAGGTGTCACATTTATCCCAAAGTGTCACTCTTACCCCGGTTGACCCTACCTAATCTTAAAGTGTTCACTTTTTGGTAAACTTTAGAAATCATTTTTTTTTTGTGAAAATGAACAGCTTATAATTTGAAAATTATAAAAAGCACTTCCACTTACTCTTTCTATAATTATCATTATTTTGTTATAGCAACCTTAACAAAAAATATTTCTTGGATTGATTTTGACTATTTTATTTATTTAATTCAAGCTGAATACTACAACAAATTCCATACAAATCTGATGGTTTATTCCATACAAATCAGGAACTAGTTAATTAATTTTTTTTCTTTTTTTCTTAATTTGTAACCAAAATTTGGTTAGTTTTGTATTTTTTCCTTTTATTTTGAATTATTGACGTTTTAAATTATAGCAAATTAGTAATTACAAGTTGTGATTATTAAGATGGCGATGTTGTTATCTCGAAAGACGAAAGGTGTCAAACAGTGGAATGAATTTTTCTCAGAAACTAACATGAGTGCAAAAATAACATACAACACGGTGTAACAGAATCTGAAACAATGCTGATGTTGGCGAAAAGTATCGTCAACTTGTTTCCGACAAGCGGCGGAAACGCGCCATAACACTGGAACCGCTGAGCAGAGAAAACACACGAGCGTGACGAAGCAGCCAAGTGCTATAACCCGTTGCAAGGACAGCGTTTCGTCGGTCAAGATTGTAGAGAGAAAAGGCTTTGCATTTTTTCTCAATTTTGTTGACAATTGATTAGTTAGTGGCCGAAAAATTATCAGTTGACTCCTCCAGCTTGAAAAAAAAATTACACGCGTCCGAAATGAGACAAAATATTCGAAAATTGTACAGACTTGATTAATTTTTGACTGTGAGTAAAAAAGTCACTGTTAAAAGAAACGTTTATTGGTATAATTCAAATTTGACACTGATAATTAAAAGAGAAATTTAATTTAAAAAAAAAAGGTGATTTACATTTTTACAATAAATTACAGCATAAACCCACAACTGTCCCGACATTACGTGTGTGTGATTAAACGAATAGAAATCAACTAATTTTTTTAAACATTGCAAAATCTTTTAAACTCTTTCAATTGAAGTTCAAGTTTTTTTTTTATATTAATTGCTTATAAAACTAATGTTGAACACTTTATGGTATTATTTTTTCTGTCAATCGTGTCAATCATAACCTGGGATATTCATCTGTTACATAAATAATTTCTCGAGAACATTCAACAACAAATCAAAGTTTTTTTTCTTGTTATAATGTTTTTTAGTTGAACAGATAATCTGGATGTTCGTTTTAACAACGAGCCGATTAGATCGAACTGATTTTCATTCGTTTACAAACCTGAAATCGTTTTGACAAAAAATGAGCTGATGATCAGCTTTTCATAAGAAGATTCTCGTTGTGCCAAACAATTTTTTAAGAATTATAAATTGTGAAATTTTATGGAAATATGTTAGTGTCTTTGGAAAAACTATTTGCAATTTTAAAAATAATTATATTTTAAAAAATCAATTTTATAATGACGTTTTTATATCTCTAACAATGATAAAAATAATAAAAATGAGGAAAATCAGCTCGTCACAAACGATATTCAATAACGTATAAACTCAAGGTAATCATAACTACTGTGGAATTAATAATGATTGTAAATATAAAAATTTGTTAATAACATTTTTGCGAAAGAAGATTTTTTCATATTTTCATAATAAAAAAATATTTAATATTTTTCTATGAAATAGAAAAATATTTTTTTTTTTTCATCGTATCATCACAATTTAGAATGATGGGTTATATAATATTTATAAGGAAAAAAATGAAGAAAAGCAGTAATCAATCTGATCTCAAGTAGTATTTTGGAAAAAAAATAACAAATCAGATAAATGTAATTGAATGATAAGATATGATAATACAATTTCACGAGAGAAAAGTAGAATTTTCAAAAATATTTTATTTTTGCGATATTCTAAACTAAATATCAGAAACTGATTTGGTTAATGGAGTTCAACAAGATGAACTTATTTTAAATTTTAGGCATTTATTGAGCTGATATCGTCCTTATTAAATAAACACAATGATTTTTAAAAACAAAACTTGATAATTTGTTGTTACATTGCCAAATTAAAAAAATATTATAATTTGGTTAAATTTTAAAAACTAAACAAAAATAAAACTTAAATAATTCAAAATTTAATATGCAATATGTAAAATAACGAAAATTGACATAAAATTAACAGTTGTTACGTTTTTGCATTTCGTTCTAATATCTTACGATTACAATGAAAATATGTCAAACAAAATTCTAAAAATACGCAACATCAAAAAAGTATCTGAACAAAATCAACAAAATAAAAATCGACCAATTTTTCACCATGTAATTTCTCAGCTAAAAAATTGTCTTCAAATTTATACAAAACACTGCCGCAACAATAGCTAAAATGTCATGCGAACCACTTTTAGCAAAACGCGGTCAGATAATCGGCGGATTAACGCGCGGAGAAACGTCGAAATGGGAATAGGCATAGACATTGTTCGGCTTTTGTGCAACATCGTTTATTGGCGCACGTTTCTCTTAGTCGCTCAAAAAAAAAAGAACAAAAGTCGAAGAGCCAAAAAAAAAAGGGGGCCACTGCAATCACAGTGTCTTACCGAAGGACAACATCGGCGCGACACTCTCGCGCGGTATGGTTTTCCTTTTCACGCGGGAATCGATATTGTATAACGCGAGGCCGAGTTCTGGCGCGCGCACACACATCAATCCGCACCGCTGCCAGAAAGGTTCAATCGATATCGATATCTGTACCCAATCTACCCCTGCGTCCATAATCCGCCAAAATTTCAGGGTTAGAAGCAATCAGACTTGCCCCTATGCAAATGCGGTCACGCAATTAACCCCCGACACGACAGAATAAAAAGCCGTCTCGGTTGGACGGCAATCTTGTTAGGGGTTAAGTTTGCGTTGGGCATCGGACAGGCGAACGTGACCCCGCGCGCAGAGGTGAAAATGAGCTCGTGACATTAAACTAATGGACAAGTCAAGATTTGCGAGGGCGGCACTGATTTTGCGACCCGGTTCCGACCAATGGATGGCTCGGCGCGTTCGGGATCGATGCAACAACCGATGTCAGTGATGTCCTTTAATTTCTTCACCCTCGATATTTCAATCCTGTACTCGGGTCCAAAAATTGATGACCGATGCGGTTAATTTGCAACGTCGAATATTTTTGTAATGTCATATAAGATAATATTTTTACCAAGTTAATTTTGGTTTTTTTTTCTTTCAGAAGATATGTACGGCGCTAGAAATGCTATTACAATTTTGACGCTCGTTATTAGTTGATGTAATCACCGTTCGGGTAAATCGCAATTTGAATTACATCAGTTCAAAATCAGATAAAACATCATGTCAATGTCAAAATCAAATTCGCTTATCCTGAAATGAAATTCAAGTTTTCACGTGTATCTCAAAACAGCGAGAACTGGCAGGTTATTCCTGGTGCATTATCAGAATTTTATTGTCCTTGGCAGTTTGAGGATCCAGTAACCATTTTTAGCGACTTCGTGACATCATCCTTTCTTAGCTTTCTTTCTTTTTGCCTGATGCACATAAAAGTCCTTTTTTAGGAATACAAACTTCATTTTTCTTTCTTTTTTTTTCTTTTTTTTTTCTTTTTTTTTTTTTTTGAAATGATAACTTTTTTCCCTTGGACTGTTCAATGTCAATTTGATACGAATCTGCAAAAGTCTGAGGATCATCCGAATGATTAAAAAAAAGAGGGAGGAGGATATTGTGCAAAAATATGGTTGAGACCACTGGCGAATTGCCGAGAGAGACTCACCGTCGTATTTTGTGATGATTTTGTCAGTAGGAACTCACGGTAACATGATTCGACAACTGATCGGAGATGCTACACCCGCTTTTTTGCACAAACGCACTGCCACTAATCGGTGACCGCGCGCGGCGTATTAATCCGCGACGGGTACGCATGCGCCTGCAACCTGCGGCGCGCGCGCGTCGCCGACGACTGTCTTTCTTATCACGCTAAGTGCCGATTCGAGGGAAGGGAACGAGGATCCTTCCATCCGGCGCTGCAGATTATGAAACGTCAAGTAGAAAGTCGCGATTTGTCCGCCCGTGGGGTCTTAAAAAGTCTCCAGTTGGAGTTCCGCAGGGCTCCACACTGGGACCTGTTCTTTTCATCCTTTTTACAGATCGACGCCTCTGACGAAAAACATGCCAATTCAAATTGTCGTTGAAAAACATGCCAGTTTAGGTGTTCTCTGAAGACTATGCCAGTTCAAAATTATATTTGAATATCATGCCAGTTCATTTTTCAGAGTTGCTGACTAGATTTCGTTGCAGATTCAAAAAACAAAAACAAAACTAACCTCACTTCTTTGCAAGTTGAAAAAAAATCAAAAAATACCAAATTAACAAAACTGGCCAAACTTCTTTGCCAATTTCAAAAAAAAAAAAAAAAAACAAACAAACCAAATTGACCAGATTTTGTTACAGACCGATAAAACAAAACCCAAATAAACAAAACCAACAGACCTTTTTTATCTGTAAAATCTAGTCAATTTAGTTAATTTGGTTTATTTTGTTTTCGTTTTTTCAAAATGTAAAGAAATGAGGTAAGTTTTGTTGGTTTAGTTTCTTATTATTTTTTTTTTTTTTTCAAATTGCAAAGAAATCAGGTAAGTAAGTTTTGTTATTTTGTTTCTGCTTTTTTTTTAATCTGCATCGCATCTGGTCAGTTGAAAAATGAACTGGTATTGTATTCAAATATAGTAAATTTTGAACTGGCATAGTCTTCAGAGAGTACCTGAACTGGCATGTTTTTCAATGACAATTTGAATTGCGCTCAACTCAAAACTCACTTCCGTATTGATTTACATAAAAAAACATTCAATTATATTTAAAAAATAAAACTTTTTTTGACAATGAAAAATTGAAATCTATAAAAAAAGTTATAGCTCTGGTAGGGAAGTAGCATGTGTGCTTAATATGTTAGTTCCCAAGATCGTCAAATTATAAAAAAAAAACGACCTACATCCAAATTTAATATCTACCACCTCTTATCACGTTGATTAATTTTTAATTTTCTCGCCAATTGACTCTTTGCAATTTTCTTTTCAAGATATCAATATCTAGCCTGCGGCACTTCGGAGATTGCGTGTAGAATCACCCTGAAAATAAATTGAAAAAAATATTGGAACGAAAGAGCGATACGTGTATGTCAATTCAGGTACGGTTGGCCGCCGGTTAAGTTTCACATATTCTGATAATTGAAATCAGTTCAATCTTGAGCCATTCATCTGACTTGAACGTTTTATTGCATGTTAATTTTTCATAACGTAACGACAGTATTTGTTTGTGCACCTACAGTCGAATCTAACACACGTTAAATACAAAATTTTTGGGATTCAAACTCTGTTAGAAGTAATTCAAAAATATGGTATGAAAATTCTCTCTATGAAAATTTATTTTCTGTAAATTTCTTTGGGATAAATCGGTATGTTTTACAAAAAGATTCTTTTTTGAGGAAATTGACGTAACTTATACTTGTGGTTGAGATAACTTTTTAATGTATCTGTCACGAAGTTTGAAATAATTTAGGAAATTATTCATGTGACTACACATTTCTTGAAGTAACTATCAAATTTTCTGTAGTCATTTTCCATGACGAAGAATGATTTGCATAATCCTTGGTTGTACAGGTTCACGCTAAATTTAGGACGGATCAGGAATAAAGATCTTTGCAGTTCGACCCTCCAACATATCACGTAATAAAATACTTATTTCCTGAAAAAACGACCAAAAATGAAAAAAAGGTGAATGTTTTATTTCTGACCAAAAAACTTGTATGATAAAAACGATCGTAGGAAATGAACACTTTAGATAAACAATAATAGAAACATGGACATGATTTTGAGTTTGATCTGTTGCAATTTTACCTCTTCTCGTTGTGTTCGTAATCTGTCAATGATTGCTTCGTTAAAATTCGGATCGTTCGCAGGATCTTCCAATTGAATTTCTTCTTCTTTAGATCCTTGGTGGATTTGCGATATGAAAATTTGTTTCAGTGAATCTAATGTCGAAGGCAAAATGTTATTTCCAAAATTGATGTCTATCGATGTCCAAGTATCTGACCCAGCAGGAATAATCAACGGTTTATTATAATCGAAACAAACAGATTTTCTGAAATCATAGAAATAAAAGTATATAATAATTTGAGAGACAATTGTGAATATCTTGACGTGTATTTTTATCCACTTATTAGTTTTGATTGTTTTTGTGTTTTTCATAATTTTATTAAATTTATATTTTTATAAATTAATGTTGTAATAATTTTTATTTTTATTAAACTGTTTTTATTTTTTAATGTTTTAATAATTTTTCTATGTTCTAATTTATTAGTACAAAGTAAACATTTAAACAATAAAAATATTTAGTTGAAAACTATTAAAACAGTTCGACAATATTCTACAGTTCTGCGTCAGTGTTGATGTGTAAACTTCAAAATGTTGAGCCAACATTTTTACTCTACATCAGCCGACATTTTTAAAATCTCAATTCAAAACTGTAGTTTCTTTTAACCCATTGTCGTTGACGCCACAACCACCCCATACATAACCTCAAAGTGCGAAAACCAATAGACAGTGCATATAACTGTAGCCACTTCACTCTATAATCAAAGGACAAAGAATATTTCGCCCATTCCCTGATAACCACTGTTTATGTAAATGATTTACACAAAATTTGAGTAAATGTAACTCCTCATCGTGCTGCATTATTTACATAAATCGTTTACATCAAACAATTTTGTGTGGAAATTAATAAACGAATGAACAAAAAATAATTTTTGGTTTTTCAAAACTTAGAAAATTCAAAAAATTTTGTTGCTTATATAAAATTTATGTAAATAATGCAGGGCAACGCGGAGTTAGATTTGCATAACTTTTTTGTATAACATTTATGTAAAGTTTACACTAAATTTACATAAATATGGCTATCAGGGTTCCTATTGGTTCACACACACATGCAGAGAACTGTCAAATGAACAACGATTTGTGCCATTTCACGGCAATGGGTTAAATAGTTTAAAACATTTTGCCTCAAATGAACACTATTTACCGCCAAAAGACCAACGTTCAAAATCTAAAAAATGTTGCCTCAAAAGATTATTTTTGAGTGTAAGAAATAAGTTGATTAAAATTTTGTTCATTACGATAGTTGAGCATCGAATCCATAATGAGAAAGCAAATCCTTAGTTTTTCTGACCAGAACAGTGTCCTTGGATGAATGATAATGAAGTCCCGATCCCAAAATGTGGGCTACACCTCTCAAAGTTTTTCCTATCAGTTCTTTTTTCTCAAAATCAAATTCCTGAAATGAAAAAGTGCTTGACAATTGATTGGCAACAATCGTGATGAAACTGAACAAAATGAGTTTCATTACTTTGAATTCATCATATCGGCCCCCGATGATACACATCCGGAATGGAAAGATGTCGGTGCTTGACCTATCGAGTTTTTGCCAATCTCTTAATTTGCTCTGACGAATTTCTTCAATAATCTGATCATTGTAGCTCATCTTGAGAGCACTCCTCAGAGCTGATATACTTTCTTCCAAAATATTCCACAGTGTATCTGGTTTCGATAGATCCACCATCAGCAAAATCGTTAGCTGATGGGGAGAGTGGCACAGCGTCGAACCTGTCATTGCTGCAGAAATCAAAGACGAGGCTAAATGTCCTACCTCCCAAACATGAAAAGTGTCTTTGATCTAAGAGACATTCATAAGATGGATTAATAAAAAAAATAATACTCAATTTTAGGTTTGAATTAAGAAAAAAAAGTTTAATAAAAAAAACATTACAAAACTCGTTCCTGCTTTCCTCCCAAAAGAATAATCCATTGCAATGGTAGGTTTCGGAGTGTCTTCTTTTCTTAAAAATCGATAAACCATTGTTGTTTTTCCCTGGATATGAAATGACAATTTTGAATAAGTTTTATATCAATTACAAACGTATGTACATTGTATTTTCAATGCAATATATTTTTATTTTGTACAATAAGTACAAAATTACTTAAATGCGCTCTAATTAAAATATCACGTGGTTTCACTTACAACTCCTTTGCTTCCAATTATAATCACGGATCTCTCGTGACATTCCAGACCGGAATTAGTTTTCGGCTTATTATCCTCTTGCTTTTCATTTTCACTTAAATAAAAAAAAAGAGATGTACCACTTTTGCATTAAAACCTCTTATTTCAATTATTACAAGTTCAACAAACTACCACTTTAATTTATTTAAAAATGTAAAATTTTATATACAAACGAAAGACTTACGGGATGCTATTCATTTTTGCGTTAAAAGTTGACAAAATGTAATTACGGAAGCAACTACATTGTTTGTACTACTGACGCAGTGTGACGCACTGATCCATCGTCATTGTTGTTATGACAACCCAGCGTCACCACAGTTCTTACTTACATTATTACTATATTTTCAATATTTATTATCGAATTGAATTAATAATAATTAATAATATAATTAAATTGTAAAATTCAAACAGCTTGCAATAATGAATAAATAAGTAAAATAACATTTTTTACTGATCACTCGCTTATATTAATAAAAAGATGACAAGATGGGTTATGGTCATATATACAGGTATATTTTGTATATAATATTTATAATCACTGTTCCATACGATAATATTTCATCAGCTTTTGCTTTTTTTACCGTTGGATATTGCAATTAATTACAACTTGAACAGTCACAGTCATAGAAAGCTACGGCATGTCAGTCTTACAAACACCGTTTAAAACATGTTTTTTTTTTCGCTTTTTTTACGTAGTCATTTTTCTTTACAAACAATTATGTCAAAAAATTGAAACATGTAAATTTTAATTAATTTAATTTTAATATCACTAAAACTCATGTTTTGGAGAATTGTATGATTGTGTTTTTTCGTTTTTCATAATTTTATATTATCTATGTACATTACAGACTAGACGAAAACAATAGAGGAATGTACGGTATTTAGACGACTAAAAACAAACTTTCATGGCGACGGAATTTACATTTAACAAGCACAAACGCTTTTCGCAATTATGACACTAGTTGGAACACCATCGAAGAGTCGAAGAGACTTTTTACAGATCCTACAAATTTTATAACTGAGAGGAAATGTACGCGAAGGAAGATGAATTTCATGAGGATCAATTAGGTTGTAGGAGCAAGTGTTAGGTAATAAAAAAAGAGGAAAAATAGTGGAAAGAAAAAAAAGAAAAGGTCGATTTGCAAAAGCAAGAAATTTGAAAAAAAGGAGGGATTTATATTGGGATGAAGAAATAAATGTTGGGAGATGGGAAAAAGTTGTAAGTGGATATCAACAAAGAGTACATTTGTGTACTTTCAATCAAAATATGATCGAGAAATAACATTTTATTTTTGCTAACAAAAGATTTCGTAAAGGTTTTCTTAGTTAGAAATTGAGATGGTTTGTTTAATTTTAAGTGGTAATCCGTGAATTGAGAATGTATAAAAGATTCTATTATACTGAAGTCTCGTCTTGGGGGCCAACTAGGCTGAGATGAAAATAAATATTTATATGACACTACGTTTTCAGTATTTGCTGTATAACGTTGTTTCTGAATTTGCTTGACATTATGATATAAATTATCATTGAATGATGTTGTGTAACGCTTGAACATTTATTTGTTAACGGCAGTTTTGAGCGTCACCTTTGAAAAGTCTCACTTATCGTCGCTTATAAAACGCAAAGTCTAGTGGCACTTTTTTTACTTGACAATTAACTTTACTTTATCGAGTAAAAAACGCAAGAACCAATTTACGCAAATTCAATTCATTAACATAATTCATTTCATATGTACATAATCACATGCTTTGGAAATTGGTACGAATGTAAACATTACATTCTTATATGTAAAACAGTTCAATTGATAAATATTTCAAAATACATTGCAAAGTTTCGATCAAAAAATCACTAAATACAAAATTCAACAAAAAAACAATCCTAACCAATTGATAATTAACAATCAATCATAATGTCCATGCTCCACAACCCAAAAATCTAAATTCGAAATTCTAAAATTATAATTGATTTTAAATTTGTTCTATAACACCATTAACAACCGTAAGTGCAAAAAAAGCCACCCGTTGAATATGAGAAGCATTATGTAGTTTCAACGTGAAAATTCTAAAAACGCGTTGTGTCATCTTTCCAAATGATATCTCGCGGTCTCGAGGAGACAGTAAATGATTTGTTCTGCATGTTATCTGGACCAGATATCGCTCATCCAGTCATCATTTAGCTCCTCGTTCGGCAGTACTTTGAGACTCCGAAGAGCTTCCAAATAGAACGTTAGTTCCGACGTGACAACTCCGTGCTGAGGACCGCCATTATTTACAATGTTCATTTTTATCAGCTGCTCCCGCAGCTTCTCCTTGAAGGCGCTGTTTACTGTTCGATAGAGGGTTTGAACCTCACTTGGTGGTAAAATACTTGAGACTGCTTCATGAAGTTTAATTAAGTGTCTGTGAAAATCAAACAATGTAAATATAAATCGTACCATTATATCTAAAATAATTAAACACTTTTAATTTCATACTTGGAAATATTTCTGAATGACTGCGAAGGTACTGGAGGTCTCGCATTCCAAGAAGATATTTGTCCCCCAAGAAGATTGTCAACAATTGACAAAATTTTCTTTTCAATTTCAGCAATGTGCGATCGAATATCCTTCCCCACGCTGTCCATACAGGCGACCCCTCCTGTTGGTCCAGAGACCCCAATCACGCTACGATTACTCGTTTGCTCTGCGAGACCTAACATAACAAATATTAAATTAAATTTTGTAAGTGCACTTTTAGAAAAAATATGAAAAAAACAGCATTGGTATTTTCATTCTAATAATCAACTAGCGAAAATTCTCACGAGATGAGTTATTTAATTTTGAAGATAATTTGATTAGAATTACCATGAAAATGTGCTTTAACGAACGGCATCAACCATAGGATAAGTTTCAAACTACGACTGGCCAACACGAGGATTGTGCTAGTAATTGTTTTCAGACCAGCCACCTGCATTGCTCCAGCGTTAAGCACCAGACGATAACAAGACGAGTTGTACTGTCGCAAAAGCTCTGCTAAATTCCTTCCAATCATTCCAGACAATGCCGTCAACTCAGTTCCAGCTCTGAAATAAAAAATAAATATTATCAAAGTGAAATAAAACGACTCAACTAACTTGCCGAGTTATCATCTTAAGTTTACCTGCAATACTCATGAACTATTTGTACGAGAATAATTGCTGCGCCAACGACAGCATACTTTTCATCCCCGACCATAACGTAGTTAACAACATTCGCATTTTGGTCGTTGAACTCCCGTTTCAAAGGATCGATTGGAAAAGACTTATTATCATGCACAAAATTGACTAGCATCTGAATCTCCGAAGGCACGTCAGCTTGCTTCCACCTTTCAGAATCCAGGATGTGCGTGATTTTCGTTTTCCTCTCGTCGTGAAAGCGTTTGACAAATTTGCTCGCTTGGGCCTTGAAAGCCGACCTCAAAGCGGTGCACTGCTTGCCGCACAACTTTTCACAAGTCCCCGTGAAATCCTCGACCATGCTCGCGAGCCTGCAGACCTGCGCAGTAGTAGCTCGCTCGCTCAGCCAGGACTTGTCGTTCCAAGCTGACAAGTCTTTGTCCAATCCCTTGGTATCTTTCGAAACATCATTGGCAAATTTGTCCTTGTCGTTTAAAATTTTGTCCTTGTCATTTGGACTGGCTGATAAAAGTTTTCCTAGACGTTCGTGGCAGTAATCGCAAACTGATACCAGCATGTTATCAAGTTTACATACAACCTGAGAGTGTTCGCTGTCAGTCAAAAGACAGTCTGTTAATGAGTGGTCGACGGTTCCATCGGGCAAGCGTCCTGAAGATAAGTCTACCGTGTCTCGTAAAACGATATACACTGCCTAAAATATGTTTGAATCGTATCAATATCTTTTGAAACAAATCAATCATTATAAGTAGGGTCAACTGGAGTAATTGTGATATCGGGGTAATTTGTCACAGGATAATTATTATGACCAATATAAAAAAATGTTTCATATCAAAAGAGAATTAAAAAAATTGTTCTCCTATTTCTTACAAACAATACTGATGAAGTTTGAACTAAAATTATTGAAAAATTGTTATTGTTTTTTGAATTTTTATTCAACACGGCACAAATCTTTCATGTTTAAATTTTTGAGCGTTTCATTCAAAGTTAGTTTTCTTTGAAAAATGCAAATATTTTTATGACTTCAATGATTCATTTTACTTTGTTACAATCTGTTAAACTTGATCCATCATTTAA
>JAPYZS010001487.1:0-17235 GCA_030522925.1 Trissolcus japonicus | reverse complement strand
AAAGTTGATGGAAATCGTCAAGTTGCGCGCATGCGCGCTTGACGATCGGCCGGTAACGTCGCATTTACTCTTATCTCAATAGTGACAGGTTACAATATAAATATTAATGAAATCAAATAGATATTATTTTTAGTTTATTGATTAGAGATTAAATTAAAAATGGATGTTTCTCATACACTCGAATAAAAAATTTTAAAAATAAATTGTATCGCTTAATACCAACGTTCTAAATTCAAATAAGCGAATAAGAATATTGAAAAAATAACTTATTTCATTTTATTGTCTTTCAACTATAAAATTTATGAAGTAGACAAGAAATTAATTTTTTTTTTTGAAAATCAATTAAAACATGCAACTGATCTTTTTTTGTTGCAAAATTTAATTGAACATTGAAATTGAAAGAGAACACGCAGTCATTTATCCGGTATTTAAAATGTGTTCCGCATAACTGGTACTTATTGTTTAAAATTTTGTATTCAAGTTATAATTTATTTTTCAGTGCAAACTAATCAATTTATTATTTATATTTGAAAGTTTTTTAATAACGATTTATTCGGTACCTATTAGATCAATGAATATAATTATTAATATTCGAAGTAGTTGTGATCTTCTTCTTAAGAGGATGGCTCAGTGAAATTGTTAAAATTAAAAATAAAGGGATTTCGTTAATGGAAGAACAAAAATGAATCTTAAATTTTAGTACTTAACATATTTTGAAGTTAAAGAAAATGAAATATTCGATATCATGGAGAAAACTTGTCTAAGGATTGTTCATGTATGGTTTTAGTTTTTCTTTCATCAACAATTCACGTGTTACATAAATTCAAAAAATGCAAACTTCTCTTGACTTCTCTTGAAATTTAAATATGAATTAAAATGTTAAATTGTTCTCGATGATTTTGATCAATTTTCACTTGGCTGACCTCTTAAATGACTTATCTTTCAAATGCTTGTTAGGTTTTCGCTTGGAACTTGTTGGTTGTTGGTTGTACAGTGGATTCCATAAGGAAAATCTTGCTGTATTCGCTTTTAAAAGATCATATTCTCTGTAAACATGAAGAAAATTTTATCTGCATATATTATATACTTAATTTTCGAGAATAAAAATAAATGATGAAAAGTATGCTTAAAGAATTCTTATAAAAAAATTGACGAGGAATTCATTGTAGTTGAACTTTTATCTTGTCTATAATAATCGCGTACTGTCTCCTTATTCGAGATTTTTTTTGTTCATGCGAACTAGTTTTCGCCACAGCTCTATCTTCCAATGTTATTGAGGTGGGTCTATGATTTTTTTCTGCTGCATCCGTTTCATCTTGATATTGCATTGCAGATGATCTTGTCGTCCTTTAAACTTTTGTGGTTTCGACGAGTTTATCCAGGTGAATTGGAACTTCTGATGCTTTGTAACTCTCAATATCCACAGATTTATCAAAATCATTTACAGATAGCGGTTCAAGTGGAACTGTAGAGACTGTAGAGAATATTGAAAAATATTCTTTTTAGAGCTTGTTAAATGTTCGTCTATGTCCTGATTTTACTGTTTGATAACAATAGTAATTTTCGTATCTACAGCGTCTATGACAATTTCGCGAGGTGAATTACGTTACGAGGCAAGAAGCGCGAGGTTAGCCTAAGGCAAATGTGCATCTGATAAACATATTTCCGTACATTTCATGCAAAATTTACATAAATACTATATAGAAATTTAGTACCAATCTAACTCGTTACTATGCTGTATAATTTACATAAATCTGATTTACAAATTGAAAATTCTTCAAGTTTTGAAAACCATAAATAGTTTTATTTTATTTTTTTATATTTGAACGAACATTGGTTTTTGTAATGATTTATGCAAATTGTGCATGACAATGAGTTAGATTTTCAAAAATTTTGGGTAAATGCTTTGCATCAAGCTTGATCATCAGGGTGAGAGCCCCGAAGAAATTTACTTGCCATGATATTAAGTTACCAATTGGTATCATGGCCGGTCACGTGAATGATACTTAACAATTATTCGTCATACCTATACACAAAATGTAGTACTTGTCGTCCTAGGCTTACAGAAATTGGAGAAGTTACAAATACAAAAAATTCAGTTGACGTAGTTTTTCATCAGACTGAACCACTTTGAACAACTGACCAGTTGATCCAACTAAAAATGCTGTTGTATTTACACAATTTGTAGTTGGACCGTCTTTAAATTATTTGTGGTTTCCGAGTGACGACAGATGTAGACTTATTTTTTCTCACTTTAGGATGCATATTGGGTCCGACGGCACGAAGTGGCGTTTTATATAAAGTACGATGAAAAAATTATGACGGTACGCTAAGCACGTACCGTCATAAAAATTAAAAATAAAAACATAACATAAAAATTAAAAAAAACACTCCTTTTCATTTTTTCTTCTCTCTCATTTTTTGTTTCTGTTGAGGAGTTACTAACTTTCGTTTCTTCTTTTCCTAGACCGTCTATAATCGTATTAGTTTCTGGTTTATCTTTCGTCGTAACTCCAGCCTCGTTTCGAGATGACATCTGACATTCGAATGGTTGCTGATTAATTACAGAAATTTGCTCATTCAACCTTTTTGCATCTGTATCAAGAAACCAATTTAATTAATTTAAATTGAAATTAAATTAATAAAGTTTCATTTTTTCACCACGAGAATTTATTACCTTCTTTAGCTACACCGATTTCGCATGTTTCGAGAAACTCCAGCGTGGCGTCCAAATTTTTTATGTCTGGTTTCTCGTGCAAAATAACTTCTTCAAAATCTTTCTAAAAAGTATTTCTTTGATTTAGTTTGTCTCTATACTGAGATACACTGAGAGAAATCAGAAAAGTTGGAAAAACTGAAGACAATCTGTTATTGTTCGATAACAACAAACAAAATATTTCTTTTCTCAGTGTATAAAAAAGCGTAATTGTATTATAGTGCAATGCATTTGTATTATATTGTTAACAATTCATATTTTGACTATGTTTCTGAGAGGCATTTGATAAACTAATGACTCTTCAATTGCAATCGTTCACGGTACACAATAAGTATTACGTAACATTTGTTAGTTCGAACTCACAAGTTGCTTTGAACGTCCCTCCTGCACCTATCAAATTAAAAAGAACTTTATTTATAAAAGATTTTAACTGTTAATAACTTTTTAACTTGAAAAAATGTACAGAACAAGAAACTAAAAAAAGAACTGTATAGGTAATCGGAAAAAATTGTCTCAATGTGTGATATGAAAAAATTAATTCTGAAATATTCTAATAAAGAAAAGGGAAGTGGCTATTCGCCTTGCAGAGTATATGAGAGTGTACGAGAATGTATGAGAGTACTCGAGAGTATATAAGGGTGTACAAGAATGTACTCGAGAATACATAAGTACAAGAAACTGAAAAAAAATACTATATAGCTAATCGGAAAAAATTGTCTCAATGCGTGATATAAAAGAATTAATTCTGAAATATTCTAATGAAGAAAAGGGAAGTGGCTATTCGCCCTGCAGAGTACATGAGAGTCCACGAGAGAGTACACGAGTGCATGAGAATACATGAAAGTACACGAGGGTACACGAGAGAATATGGTTTTTTTTGTTATTTTAGGTTTAAAGGAATTGAGATCCACTTAAACCGAGTTCTATTTTTTTTAATATTCTTAATATTATTAAGAGAATATTAAGGATATTGAACGAGTTTCACAAGAACCAAGTTCCACTCAAATCGAGTTAAATAAAAGAAACATTTTTTTGTAATTTTTTTCAATATTAATCGAGTTTTTCAAGCATCAAGTTCAACTCAAACCGAGTTATTTGTGATTTCGTTATTTTTTTGAATATTAAACGAGGTTTACGGGAATCGATATCCACTCATCCCGAGTTCTACTTTATTTTTGTTATTTTTGGAATATCAAACAAGTTTCAGTTGAATTGAGTTTCTTTCCATCACAGTTTTATTTTATTTTTTTTATTTTTATATTTTTATTGTATTTTTACCTTTTTTATTGTATTTTCGTCTTTTGTTATTTAATGTTGTCAGTTTCATTCGCCGTTCACATGTCGTGTACTCACGTGTACGCCGTGTACTCTCATGTACTCTGCAGGGCGAATAGCCTCGTTCAAAAAAAAGGGTTAATCACATTATTTAGCGCAGCTTTTCCTTGAAATTTCTATCGATTTTTATTTTTCTGCCTGTATACATCCATTGGATAAAATCATCAGTAATGAAATCTGTCGCGGTATACATGCCATCGCATATTATTTTGATGAGAAATATGCTCGGCGGCGGCTGTAGCAAAATGAATTCGCAAACTCTTCTAAGGTGCTGAGAATATAAAATCAATTGTTAATATACAATAGTTCATTTAATTTTAAGAGATTACATTTAATGATAATCTTTTTTAATTTTTTTTTAATAAATATTCTCACCACATCAACAGAGTTTTGTACACCTGACATTTTCTTAACTGGAGTCATTTTTCTATGTCTTGGATGCTTAGATCTTATACCACTAAAAATATGATAGATTTGAGCTAATAGTCATAGGAATTAGGAGGAGCGATGTCGTGCCTTTATGACTCGATATAACCCGTAAATATATTAACACATGAATGTCGACACAAAATGTCATTTTTTATAACATTTCCAAACAATTTCAAAAACATGTTAAACAAATATAACAAATAAGTTAATCATTTTTTATATGTAACAATAGTATAGAACATTGTTCTCGATAAAAAAAAATATATATGGTTTTCATAAATATGCTTTCAATCAAATAAAATGAAAAATCATATGATTAAAAGAACATTGTCAATCTAATTCAATGTCAGTGTACACAAAAATTTCAATATCAACTTTTATCATATTCCTCACGATCGAAAATATATTCACTAAAAAATATTTTTATTTTTACTCATTATCGCCGGATTATATTTTATATAGAAAATATATATTCATTTTATTTTTCTAAAATATATTTTTCTAAAGATTTTTTTTATTACTTTTGGGTAGTTGGTACTCTAAATAAACTAATTAGTGTTCTAGGTACAAATTTGGGACAAATTTATTTCGAAATTGATAAAATTTTACATTATCTAAAATGTAAATCAATGAATCAATAGGTACGTTCAACTTAGATAAATCTTGTATGATTGATAACGTTGCAGCAAACAGCAAAATTAAATTTGATTTAAGTTAATTTATTTTATACTAAAATTATAACAGGTAACTCTAGTTCTTGTGTTGTATGACTAGTGTTCCAATTTTCGAAATTTGTTTTATCGATAGTAATTTTTTTGACAAAATAATAACTGTCATCAGATATATCGACAGAGCAGATAGTTTTAGTATATGTTTTCCACAATTCCGAGGTTTTGCTGTATGTGGTAGATTAAAAAATGACAAAACACTCGCGTAATAGGGGGCAGCACCTTACCCGCGAACAATTGAATAGAAGTCATTTCCAATACTCCTTCCCTTCTTTACAATTGTTCGTCTATTTGTACATTTGGTTTAAAAAATAAATATTATTCTAATGCAATCTTATCTTCTGAATTTTAATCACAACGAAGTATTACAATTTTTTTTTAATATATTAAATCTGAACATTTTAATCATAACTCGGGAACTTTTATTTATATTAATATTTGTACTTATTTTATTACCTGTGAACACTTTTGTTTAATCGTAAACTCTAAGTACCACCTCTCAAATCAATTTTTGAATCAAGTTTGACGAATGTTTTGGTGGGTTTTTCTCCGGGCACTTTGTTGATATAAGCTCTATCCTCTAATTTTTATTTTCTGAAACGAATACAAATACATTTTATTAATGACATATTTAATTTCATAATCTAATCATTCTAAGCTCTATTCTCTATTTAGGATTTTTTCTCTCAAATATTTGTGTGTTTCTAATGGTAAAGGTTTTGTCATGATGTCTGCTTCATTTTCTTTGGTGGAAATCCATACAACTTCAACTTTATTGTCTCTTGTACAATTTTTTATATAATCAGCATGTGTTTCCCCCATGGGTTTATTTGTCCCAGTATTTTCTCTATATTCTAAATCACTTTGGATTATCTCTAAATTATCGTCAAAGTTTTTCAACTTATGACAGCCATCTTTTTGGACTTTATCCACAGCCGACTTGTTATCACAGTAAATCTTTACAGGATAAAAAGTATCCCCTAAGATGTCTCTGGTTGCTTTATCTAAAGAAACGATTTCTTGACAAGTTTCGCTCATAGCAAGGTATTCTGCCCGACAAGTTGATAATGTCACATAATTTTGTTTATGGCTGCGCCAAGCAATGGGACCTCCATATAATTTGATGACATATCCACTTGTGGAAGATGAATCTGAATTATCTCTAAAATTAGCATCTGTCATGGCTTCTAAATCATTCAAATTTCCTCTAAAAATCAGTCCTAAGTCAGTCGTACCTCTCAGATACCGAAAAAATTTCTTAATACTCTCTTAATCTTCCTCTGATAGGTTCATTTGTTTTCTCGACAGATAGCTTACTGCAAATGATATATCTGGTTGAGTAGCTCCAGCTAGATAACGTACACACCCAATAGCTTCTCTTTATGGAATGTTCATCTTTGTTTTCTTTTCCATGGATTTCTCTGTATTTTCCCTATCAGTTTCACGTTCCTTTCTGTTAGACACCTGTTTTGTAACCATGGGTGTCTTTTGTGGTTTACTCTCTGACATGTTAAATTTTTCTAACACTTGTTCTACATAATCTTCTTGTCGAATCAACAAAATTCCTTTTTCTCTATTTCTTTCTATTTTCATTCCCAGAAAACTTTTTGGTTCTTCAAAGTCTGTCATCTTAACTGTATTTTTCAAACTCTCTAATATTTCCTCTATTTTCTCTTTGTCATTACCAGTTACCAGCATGTTATCAACATACAACACAATTAACACAAATTTGTTATCCTTTCTCCACGTAAATAAACATGGTTCATGTACGCTGTTTTCTAAACCGAATTTCGCAACTCTCTCTGAAAATCTTTCATTCCATTTCTTTGGACTTACTTTTTAGCCATACAATGACCTCTTGAGTTTGCATATTTTCTACGCTCTGAACTCTACACTACAGTCATATTCGTCAGGTATCTCCATGTAAATTTCTTTCTCTAGTTTTCCATTGAGGAATGCAGTTTTCACATCTAATTGATATGCATTTAAGTCAAATTTATTGATTATCGCTAAAACTGCTCTGACCAATGGTAATCTTGAAACAGGGGCATAAGTCTCTTTCAATTCATAGACATTTTTGTCTTTAAATCCTCTAATTACCAATCTCGCTTTGAACCTCTTTGTTCCATCACTCTCTGTTTTTATTTCAAAAACCCATTTGGAATCAAGCAGATTTAATCTTCTTCCATTAGATGTGATGCTGGTACGGTCAGTAAAGTCCCATAGATCATTTTCTTTCATTGAAGTCAACTCTTCCTCTACTGCCTTTTTCCATCTAATTTTTTCTTTCGTATTCATAGCCTCTGAATATGTTATTGGGTCTCGATTGACACTTGCAAACATAATAAATTTCAGTTCATCTTCCTCTGCATTAATACTTTTATTTGATTCGTCTATTGAATCCTCAAATTCTAGTCTGTTAACATTTATCACCTCTGCTCTGTGATATTCAAAACTCGAATCTCTGACTGGTTTTGGGATTCTTCCGGTTCTACGCGATTTCATCTAGTTTCCCTCAATCGGATCTTTCTTGATTTGATACCTTCCTTTTTGTACCTTTCTCAGATTCTGATATTTGTTGATCTTTTTCAATAATTTCTTTTGTCTCTGCATTTTCAATTTCTCTTCTTTGTTTGTTTACAAGTTGTTCTTCTAGATTCCAACCAGTTCTAATCTTTTCTACTTCTAATGCTGTTTCATCTCTGATTACCTCTGACTCTTGTTCTCTTGAAACATCTCCATAGACAATTTTCTCATTGAAATTTACATGCCTTTACTCGATAAATCTCTTTGTTTTTGGATGTCATAATAAATATCCAGTGCGCGTATAACCTACTGAAATAGTTTTTATTGCTTTTGAATTTTTACATAAGCTAGACAACCAAAACGACTGATTTTATTAAAGTGATTCTTTCTCTGGGGAATAAAACTCTGAATTGGTGTATCGAAACCTATTGCTTTATGGGGTGAATGATTGTATGCTTGAACTACTGCTTTAGCGCCTAATTTCCACATACTAGCAGGAAGTTTTGAATCGAACATATACGCTCGGACTTTATTCTGAAAGGTACGGTTCAGTCTTTCTGCTGTACCATTTTGTTCGGGTGTATAAGGAACAACTATGTCATGCTCTATTCCCTCTTTCTTCATTACTTTTACAAAATTACCACCCAGATATTCTAATGCTTGATCGGATCTAATATAACAAACTTTAGCATCAGAACCTAGTAAATTTCTTGCGCTTATTAGAAAGCGCTCTAAGCATTCTCCAGCCTCATTTTGTTTTAATAGCATACCTTCTACATAATCTCGAATAATCATCAATGAATGTTATTATGAATTTCTTATTTCCTGGATACGACGTGGGTTTAATCGGTCCCATGATAGCAGTGTGCATAATTTGTAACGGCCTCACTGCTCGATCTCTTATCTCTTTGAATGGTACTTTTTTCATCTTAGCTGTTTTGCAAATTTCGCAATCCAAAATTGACTCTGAAAACTATATTTTTCAATTCTGGTTCTCTTTTCTGTAGTAATTTTAAATATGACAAAGACACATGACCCAACCTTAAATGCCACAATAAACCTTCCTCTAATTTTGGAACGTTCTCTAATCTTTTCTCTGAATTATCAACACTACAAAGTTCGTCTAATGAATCTCCATTATTTAAATCATCTAGATCTGTGATTTTTCTGTGTAATCTAGTTATAAAGAAATCCGAACCCATCAAACTCTGAGAATTAATATCATTATCTTGCAACCTTACTCCCTCCGAAATTTCCATGTCTACTTCCCTATCTCCTTGTTCATTCATAGAACGAATCTGTCTGAGTAACCATGCGTGCTTTACAACAATAATCTTCTCATCCTAATTCATCTTCAATTTCAGTTTCTTTTATTACTTTGAACGATATTATCCAATTTAGCTTTTTATATTGACCCTTTAATACTATTTCTCCCGTTGATTTATCCGTGACTCTAAGGACCTTATTATCCATATAGATGCTCATTCCTGCATCTGCAAAATGTCTTAATGATAACAAATTCTCCGATACATCTTTTGCCATTATGACATTAATCAACGTTATTTTCCCATTCGACTCGGTAGTTTCCAAGGTAAGATTCCCTCTACCGTTTATTTCAATATCTGCCCCTTTGTTTCTATTAGCACTCTCAATTATACCTCTTTTATCTCTAACAAAATTGCTAAGCATGAAGCTTTTGTTTATTACGTGCTCTGTAGCACCTGAATCTATCAAAAAAGTAATTTGATTATCACCTGTTAAGTTTTCTTTGTCATTTAAGACTTGTTGTCTCTCGTTTGGATTCAGAGCTACCAAGGCTTTGCTTGCACAGATTGTTTTCTTTCCTCTATTACTTGTTCTTTTAATTATTCTCTCTCTTGAGACTCCCCTACCTCTGGTATTCCCACCACTACTCTGATTACAATTTCCTCTAAAGTTGTTCGCACTACCTCTTCCTTTACTTTGTTTAAATGAAAATTTAGTATTATACCTCTGAGATCCTTTCGATGTGCTTGCTGCTCCTAAGCATCTCGTGCCAAGATGGTCGGTTTTCTTCTTGCACACGTAGCAATACCATTTGTCCCATTCCTCTGAACTCTGATCTCGGTCTTGCCAATGTTTTTCCGTTCAGCTTCTCTCTGTGTCAAAAAATCAAAAATTTCTTTATAACTCAATTCTTCATGATTGATTTGTTGTCTATTAAAATTTGCCAAACTGACTTCTGAATATACACCAAGCACGGCTTGATAGAGAGCACCTCTCTTTGATCTCTCATCTAATGGCTGCCCAGCATCGCTTCTATCATACTCTCTGACAACAGACTAAAATCGCTCACGAAAATCAAGAACTTTTTCTTCTGGTCTCATCCTCATTGCGTACAAACGGGCTTGTACCGACGAATGAGTGATGTTTGATTCTTTTCTTTTCAAATCTTTCAACCTCAAAAGTATTCTCGCTGGATCATTTTCTTGAATAATTCTTTTGTGGTACTCTTCATCTAAATGACTTATGATGATTCCTCTGGCTAAGGTTTTCCTCTTTGCTATGTCGTTTGTTGACAAGTTCTTTGGTGACTCTACATTTGGATCAATGACATCCAGAAGATCATTCGATACTAATTCTGACCGCAAACAGTCTGTCCAGAGTTCTAGACTTGATTTTCGTGTCAACTTATAATTCGTCTTGATAATAACTCTGTTGGCAGTCTTATTCTCTAAGCTACTCTAAGCTACATTCAACTCTTCGATTGTTGCATCCTCTCTATCTCTGTTCATTTTACTCTGTTTTGTGTCTGTTACATCTGTTTTTTTTCATTTCTTACTGAGTTCTTTCAAGATTTGATCTCAACTGTATATTCTCTGATGACTCTGATTTTTGAACTTTATCGTGTCGAACAACATTTTACTCTCTAATCAGTGGTGATTTTAACTTGTAATTAACGAGTCTCAATCGCTCAGATTCAACTGAGGCTTCTATCAAGCGCGCTGCCATTTCAATCATCTGATTCGCAGCATTCATGATCTCCTTAACCAATATTAAGTTATCTTTCATATCCTTCATTAAGTTGTTGTTCACTCGTGGCGGTGTTGCTGGACTCATCGTTGGTGTAAAATACGGAATACTGAACAAATGTTTTTGCTCGTCCTTATGAACCGTTTTGATCTCTGTAAATATTAATCTCATTATTATACCTGGATTTAAACTTCTGATTTTGTATACTCTAATCTCTGACTCTATTACAGGCCTGAACTCTATATCTCTGATTTTATTTCACATCTTATGTTTTCTTTCAATTCTAATTTTTCATTTTAATTTCATTAATACATGACTTCTCACCTTTAACGGTTGGTTTTAACGAAACTTTATTTTCCGACATATGTTGAAGAGAGACAAGCTCTCTTTTTCTCTGCTCTCTTCCTTTGTTGACTAGGACAATATGTTCCTCCTCTTGATAGTCCATATTATCATCCTCCTGAACGACAATTCCATTTCCTTCCTGGTTCACCTCATCCTCTTTAATCTCATCATCACTTTGAAGAAGTTTATTTTCCAAAGCCAATTCATCCTTTCCAGTTTCATTATCAGAAATCTCCCGATCGTCTTTTTGTATGTTCGTATTTTGAATCTCATTTGCAGCATCATACTTGTTTTGATTCTCCTCTGTTTCATTTAAAGGTGGTTGAACGGATGAGTTCTCCTTTTCCTTTTCTTTTTCTTTTTCTATCTCTCTTTGTTTCTCTATCATACTCTCGATCTCTCTTCTTTTCCTCCAAAACCTCTAATTTTGTTGGGATTTGGACACTCTGATTTCCGTCCTCCTCAGGAATTGTTTTCAACATCTGTTTGTTCTCCATTTCTCTGAAATATTCATCCAAATGAGTACCAGGTAAATATAATTTTCAATTATGTCTTCAAGTTCTTTCTGAGCGCACTGCATCTCAGAATTAACTCGAGACAGGAGCTTCTCGCATGTACCCACGCGCCACGACCAGCGGACAGCAGACCCTAACCAACACAAACACTGCCTGTTAATCGGCCGGGTCTGGGCGGCCACCATTGCCCACAGACCATGAACACAGCACAAGAAAAACACCTCGACCAAATATGATCACGTACGCACCGCACTGCAAGTTTGTACATCACAAATCGGTCGTTGAGAAGTCAATTTTGTTCATAAGCTTATTTTATTTTTATTAAAATTTTAATTTTATTTATTCTAAAATGTGCACTTTTCTCTGAACTCTAAATAAAATTCCTCTAGAACTTGTTTGCTATTTTATTTATTTTGTTTTTATTTTCAATCTCTTCTTTCATACCTCTTATAAAGAAGCCGGATAACCTCAAACATGTCTTTTATTATTCGCCTGAATTTTGCGCAGTGGCAACGTGCCCTGGGCCCATAACCTGTTGGAGGTCCGCAGGGTTTTTGAGCGAATAACTTAAAATCGAATATTGGTTTGAACACTTTTTATTCTAATTAATTTTCACAAAGAAACTCGACGACACACACGACTCAGTTTTCCAATATATAAAAGTAGATCGCAAGAACAAGTGCCTTACTCGAAAGCAAGACATTCGCGTAATAGGGGGCAGCACCTTACCCGCGAACAATTGAATGGAAGTCATTTCCAATAGCAATAGCAGGGTTCCCTACCCTTTTACCTATATCAACAAGCACTTGCATGCCAACGTCAATCTCATCAGTGCTCGAACACAATGTACGCAAAGTTTTCGATGAACTTTCTAGTTTCCCAGTCCGAACTTGATATTTTTGTTTCTCATTTCGACTTGGGCCAGATCCGGATAAGGCCAGATTTTGAATTTCGTTGGCAGGCTCGTCAAGACCTCCTAATCCAACATTAACGTTATGGAAAATATTATTTCAATATGGTGAAACTAGATATAAACCCCGGTTTCGCGCAGGTAATCTAAAATACCTTGAAAGGATATTGAACTGTTAAACTTGTTTGTTGTTACCTTGTAGAGTAATTATAGTAATAAGGTAAAAAGCATATAGTATCAGTAATACTATATTGTCAGAATTGTATAGAAATTATTATAATTTCTCTGGTCGAAACCTTAGTTACCTAACTCGATTATTTACCTCTCAATATCCGTATCTTATTGCGAACAGTAAGCTGAACCTTTGGGTTTTTCCAAATCCTTACAACTTTGAAATAGTTAGTATCCGATACTTTCAAATGCATAGCTTTCATCACCTGAACTCACAAAAATCATTATTGAGTGAAAATTGAAGTAATTAGAAAACTCTAGAATGTGAAAATTAATAATCAAAATAAAACCAAAGGTATATTAAGAAATTAAAGTCATTTACATTCTTTTTGAAAAAACGACTTTTTACAGTGTTTTTCAAAATCGACATCTTCGAACTTATATGCCAAAATGCAAATGTATTTGATTAATCTGCCAGTTGATACTTCGCTGAAAGTTGCCATTTCGAAAACGGTGTGACATATGATAAATAAAACTCATTCTCAGTCGTATGAAACGACTGTCAACTATTTTTCTCAGTACAAATTTAAATTTTAGAAATAGAATACCCTTTCCTTTATATTCATATAAAGATATTACAAAAAAATAAAGAAATTACAAAAAATAGATATATTTTGATTAATACTGATTAAATGTTGACATTAGAATTGACAAAATTATAATTCAAAATTTTACAAAAATAAATTATCGCCAGATATTTAGTGTGAAAACACGAAATATCGAAGTGTATGAAATAAAATTCTCAATATTAGAAGAAACATTGAAATGTTTGATCTATTGTATTTCAATCTAACATTTAAAAAACGAGCCTGGTTATTAGTTGAAGCTACAGATAATTTAACTAATAAATTCACTTCACAGAAAAATTTATTGTTTCAAATTTTTAAAAATACAATACTATTGTATGAAATCTTGAAAATAATGGAGATACCATACAAATTCTAATGAAAAATGATAATTTCATTAGTCTTTTATCATGTTTAAAAAAACTTAGCATATGAAAGGCGGAGAAGTACTATAACGTGAATGTTTAGTTTTTATACCATGTAATACAGCAGTTACTTTTCCATATATCTGAGTATTCATAAAATATTTTCATATTCTTTCATTTCAAGATAGTATTATACATACAAAAATTTAAGCATTAGACAGTCTTCCAAACTGTTATAGCTGAATTTTTTTTAACAAATAACGCAATCGAAAAGTTTGTTTTGTATATTGCCAGTTCGAGGTGATACTGCAGCTCGATGTATTCTATGAAAATTCATCTCTCCGTTTATCTTCACTTCAACAAAATCTTCAATTTTATCTGGCACTGTACGCGGTTGTGATAAGACTACATTTCCTAATTCCCTGGCGTTAATGAATTCCAAGCGTGGTCTCTTAATGGCAATCTTTGCGTCGTAACGATTAGAATCGCTCTAAAAATATGAAGTTGAAATCTATTAAATCATTTCACTTAGATGATAAATTCAGAAATCTATAGATTCCAACACTCATTCTTTATATTTCCACTGTTATTAGTGCAAGTCACATTATTATGAATCTTACTCAGAATCTTGAACAGTTTACCTCAATCAGATAGACTATTTATCTCTAATTCAAAACAAGCTCATTTTTTAACAGAATAAAAGATTTGATCAATTTTAAATCGATAAATTGATGTTTTCTATTAAATAATCTAATTCCTTCTTGACCAGAATTGAATAAATCATAGAATCTTTGGTTTTCGATGGTTAGATGTTTTCATACATATTAGTCAAGTTTAAACCATTCGTTGAACAACTATAGAAAAGTCTCATGAAAGTTCAGAATCAGAAGTAAAAAATAAGAAATATATTTCTTTGAAAATGATATTATATATAATTATGTATAATGAGATACATGTTAGAATTGTAAGAAACAGAAATATTTGATAAATCTTTCGATTGTAAATCATTAAAATATTTGCAAGTAAATGATAAATTAATAAATATAAATTTACCTCAGAGCTAGAAAAAAGTGCATCTTCCTCAGATGATTCAGAAAAGTCAGACTCTGAAAAACTTTCAGAGGAGTTCGATTCTGAAGAATTTTCAGAAACATCTGATTCTAAAGAACTAAAATTGCTTGGATCACCATTTTCTAAAAATTCATTCTCAGATTCTTCATGAGTCGAATCATGTAAAATTTCAACGCGAAATTCTTGATCGTGACATCCCTCCATTTTTACAACTTTTTAGTGACATTACAAAGAAATGACATTAAAAAACAGTAATTTTTTTTGATACGATCAGAAAAAAATCTTGAACAAACCTCCTTACAGAAGCCAAAATATACGGTCCAGTTAGCATATATTCAGAAAAAAATCTTGAACAAACCTCCTTACAGAAGCCAAAATATACGGTCCAGTTAGCATATATTCGCAGAAACAAATTTTATTTGAAGAATAAAATGAAGTTTTATTTTTAATATTAGCGAAGTGAGTAATTACTGTCGGTGCCAAATGAACTGAAGAAATATTTTTAAGGTTGAAGAAATGAATGTTGGGAGATCGTTTTTGCTACGCAGAATTCGTTCGAATTGTAAAGTGAAAGATTTCCCCCCCCCCACCACCACACCCTAGCAAGGTGAGGTGGTGGGATGGTTCCGTAGCTGACACGGTACTCTAAAGTCTGTATGACGTATACCCCCTACCCCTACCCCCTACCCCCCTACCCCCCTACCCCCTACACCCTACACCCTACTCCCTACACACACACACACACACACACACACACACACACACGCACACACACACACACACACGCACACGCACACGCGCACGCACACGCACACATTCACACTTGCAAGGTAAGGTATCTATGGCCCTCAGTGGAGGAAGCTATATATGCCGATAATATAGAAATCGGTGAATAAGATAATAGAGCGGTTGGGTTGAAAATATTAATTTCCTTTATAATGTTGTAATATTAAGATTGTCCCGGAACTTTTCGACACACGTTCCATATTACTATATTTATTTGTATACACATCATAAATCTACGTAAGTGTATTATCGACACATGCTGCAGATCACAAACTGTACGACATAATACGATTTAGATATTTCAGTCATTAATTATATACTTACATAACAGAAAGTGAATGTATATCACAGAGGGGTAAAATTGATTTAGTATAGACAATACCTAGATGATAGGCGAGCATATGATGTTCGACGTACTCGACGATTACTTTTCCTGTAATTTTTAGAGTACCGGTCGATAAGTCTAGCAAAGATGAGATATGATAAAGAAGTTTTCTGTCAGAGAAACGCTTGATGTTATAATCAAAATAAAATAAGATTGAATAATTTCAACAATCAAACATAGGTTATAAAACAAACCACTGTCATTACAACTTTAAGGTTCTTTGAGGTTAATTATCATTTTTCCTGTAACAGTTATTGATGAATGGTTGTTCTAAACAATCATAAAATACAGGCTACTAAATTTTTCACAAATGCGTACACTAACTTTCGAATAAAATGAATTACCTTGATGATAACCAACAAACGTTGATTTAACATTTATATTTATAAATAATAATCATGTAACATATGTATATGTGAATATATTTAACAGACCGATACATTTTTCTTTAAAAACACAGTAAATTGAATAGAGATAACTGTATGTATAATCAGGTAGTTTGTTTGAGTAATGCTATTATTACAGTTATACATACAATAAAATATTATTGTTTAATGATAGATACATTGAGTTTTAATGTTGTATTGGTAAGAAACGATACAGTTTGGGCTGGTGTGAAAATGTCAAAAGTTGTATTGCCGTGGACTAAGTGCAGAATCAAGCTTGATAATGATAAAATCATTTCTGTTATGATGCAGAATTATTTCGAAGCATAGGGCATCTGTGAAACCCTTCAACCATTTATCCACAGATTCGAGACGATCAATTAAGCATGGTTTTATAATCATCTCACGAATTATGGTCTTGAATTTTCTGTAAAAATTTTGCTTTTCTTCGATGATCAAAAACCTTTGACGATAGTTTTTTCTTTGGCTATTATATTCTTTGCTGAGACCTGAAGAAGTTGTAGGATGACAATATCCACCGATAAAACCGTCGTTAGGAACTACAACATATACATACACATAAACAGCTTTATGAAATATTATTCAGAATTTCTGTAACTTTTAACCATTTTGCTTAACTTTTACATATAATTTAATAAACATTTACGCGTATGTTCAATATAAAATGTTGAACATTATGTAACAATTTATGTAACGATTTACTTCTTACAATCTCAAAATTACACCAACTTTTGAGTCAATATAAATTTTAATTCTGTCATAAGAAAAAAATATATATATAAATATCATATATTTTATTATCTTTGTCAAACATCTTGCAACATCATTACACCTTTTCAAACATTTAGTAAAACTTTTTTGAACATTTTATTCTGATATTTTCTACAGCTTTTAAACGTAGAATTTAT